>JAGVSQ010000577.1:24402-37457 GCA_022683975.1 Rhyacophila evoluta | reverse complement strand
GCTAACAGTGATCTCACATATGGAAGTTTACCAGTTTTAAATAGTTCAGAATATAATGATATATATATTAAGTTTGTAAACATTACTTAATATGGTATCTGTATATTGTTAAGAATCTATATTGTAGAGATCAGTATACAAACTTGTCAAGATTATTTGATACCAAAAAATATTAATACAATCGACTCTTGGTACTTTATTAATTTTGAATTTAAGCTTAAAACACTTTGAAATAAAAAAAAAATTATAAATTATGTTTTCATATTATTTTTTTAAAGTATAGGAAATCCAATTAATAAAAGTATATTTTTCTTAGATGGAAATATAATATTTATCTTGATATAACGAAAAATATACACAGTTCACCATACAAAGTCTTGACAAATAAAGCTCCTCAAAAAGCTTGTATCTTATATGAAATATAATAAAACCGTTATGGCTATGATAAGCCCATGAAAGGGTGGGTAAATGCTAACAGCCCCTTGTACCAGAAAAAACAGATGGCCCAAAATAAATGAGGCGAAACGATTATTCGCACTTTTGATAGCCTTATGAAATATTGTTTGGGGGTGTTTCGATATTGTATATAAATTCTTATATTACTATAGAAAGACCATGCGAAATGTTTGATGACTGGTAAATTGCCTTGGTGGCAACACAACACAAATGATCGTGTATTTTACAAATATAATACTACACCAAAGCTTACGTATTCAGTGTTCAAGTGTTGCAGGATAGATTAGGGATGATATTTTATTCTTCTTTCACAATATATGTTTCTTTAATATATAGTATACCCAAATATATATGGCGTACCCAAGAAACGCTTTCATACACCAGCTATCTTGTATCATCCCAGGTTATGCCAGAATTCATTACTTCCTCCGATTACACCCTGTGGAAGGTATCTACCAGTCTATTAGCACACTTGAATTCCACCAGTCGTAAGAAACTTTAATCACGACCTATGTCTTCTGTACTGAATCCCGATAGTTTAGTTGATTTAATTTTTTTATACCACATTCGCTCCCGAGCAAATGGATCTACACAGAGTGAAGAATCCATTCCGAAAGTAAAGTATATGGATCTCCGCAATGTGAAGACGTCGTGACAGATTATTTTTCACGAGAATTGTTTGTCAGACAATTACTCAACGGGCATCCAGTCCAGATTTTAATAACCAACAACAGATGGAGATTCGAACCCAAATTCCCCGTATTGTTAGGCTCACACGCTACCAACAACGCCAACCGGGGAGACTAACATACCGCATAATTTAATCTTATAGGGAATATTGATACTCAAAACAGTTATTGTCAAACATGTTGGACCGATCATTTCCAGAATATTTTTCAACTTGCTACTTAAAATTTCTGTATACTCTCGATATCTTTTTGAATTGCGAATGTTTAAGCAAGAAAGATAAAATATTTTTGAAAGCACAAAAAAAAGCTCATCCAATTCTCCAATACTACATTTCCCTCTTTTTCGTAAGTCTTAAGATTGCTAGCCTTTTCTTTTGTATCGTCTGCTTCACTTCCATTCACATGATCCCTGAGGACCTTTAAGTAAATACTCCGTAACGGGATATTGATGTTTGCAATTTCGTTTTAAGATTAACTGGAAGGGAAAGAAGCCGATTGAAACGTTATATATTTGCCAAACAAATAAATGCTGAATATAAGCTCACTCACTATTTATTTTGTAATAGAATTAAGAAAGTCACTCATGTGGCTGAGCCGTATAGTGAGAGTGATTCATAACTAAAGGTCATGACTTTACATCCTTTTTATTTTGATAAATCGAAAAAAATAGAACTCTATAAGTAAACAGGAATAGTGGTTGCTTGGGAAAAAATATCCTAGCGTACAATTTGACGAATTTTCAAAGTGTAGAGGTCTTAACGTTCTACATTTTTATTGAGTAGTAGTAATAAAAAAATCAATAAAGTACAGATGAAATATAAACATTTTTACAAGTTTAAGAAAATGCCGTTAAGTATGACATTGAAATTTCTTAACATAGTGAGTATCACAGTATAATTAAGTCATAGAGAGTGTAAAGAATTTTGTCTTTTTAAGCTTATTTCTAATATTAATCATATTTAAATTATTGATAATGTATCATCACTATACATCAAAGTATATTTTGCATTTGTGTAGATACCAATGGTAGATTTTGAAAGAAAAAACACAGATCTAACATAAAGATTCAAATGAATGTTTGAAAGATCAAAATAGTTAAATCTAAGCACTAATTTAAAACTAAAATACCATGTAGTAATATAAATAATATAATTTTTAAGTAATTTTATTTCATAATCATAGAAAAATATTAAATTCTTTATTGATATTATAATTTATGGCTGTTTAGAGAATATGACAATCCACCTAAAACTAGGTTGTCTAATTTTAAAATGTGAAAATTTAAATGACTCAAAACGTTCAGGGCGATCAAAAAACAAGCGTTTAAAAATTTAAAAATTTAACAATATCAGTCATTGAGTTCATGCAAATATTCAATAGTAGTTTATTTAGTTTATTTCCTATGTTGAGACAATTACAATTAAACCATTATAAAAAACACACTTAAAACTGTGGAAAATATAAGAAGTAGATATTTTAAGAGTAGTAATAAATAAATGAAAAAATAAAGAGATGATTTGAAAAATAGCATATGAAAGAAAGAGAGCCTACCAAGAAAATTAGACAGATTCTATTCTAAAAATGTATACAACATCATCCACCTTGATTTTACTTACACACATTCGACTGAAAAATATCAATAACCAAGGCATTTTTGTCAAACATCACTATTGCCCTCCACGTTGGTATTACTACTGGCAGGTTAGGTCTTCACTTTGAAATAAAAAATAGCTGATATTCTTGATTTCTCAGGTAGTTATCAGAACACATATACAAATATTAGCCAGAGTGGCAGAGTTGTCGATTAGACCATGCACAAGTCTAAAAAAATCGTCGCCAAAATACATAAATGGTGTATGTATCATAACACAGTAATAAAGAAAAAACTGAAATTTGTTAAAAAAATTTAGTTATTAGGTTTTGAAATTGGACAATTGTACAACCTCTTTCCTTTATCTTTAGATAGATACAATAAATTAGATAATGCCACTGTCAATTTGTCTTAGGCTTACATTAGTTATAGTTTAACTTTCTCATTCTAAAACGTAGATACCAACTAACTTTTACTAAAGTAAGAACTCTCAAGTATAATTTCGAAATCCACTTACCAAGTAAGCATAACGCGTTAACGAAATAAATTTTCAACAAGACCGCGTATAAGAAAACTAAAACGCTTTCGCAAACTTAATACCAAGAAATATAAGTTTAATACCAACCGAATTCTCTTTTATTATTTTTCTACTTGTCGAGAGGAGAAAAGTTCTACCCTACCTGTCGCGCTCAAATGAACTGATCTATGAAAACTTTCCAGCTGAGTAATAAAGTTCTCCGCTTACAAGCGAACAATGATCAAGAACACCGAGCTTTCGTTGGAAACTTTGACCGTTCTGCAACGAACACTGCCCATTGCTTAATTGTTACGAATGTAAAGAGCTTTTTCAAAGTATTACTTGCTCCGTTAGGTACCTTAACGTAGTTACTTAAATAACCTATTCTCAACAAGTAACTTACTGAGTATGTATTCCATTTCTATTTAAAATTTCAGAGTAAACGTGTTATACTAACTCAGTATAGTCTTGTTTTATATGAATTGGTATATAACCGTCAGGTTAAATGATATTACAATACTTGCGTAACTTGGCGTAGTAAGTTGGATAACTTATTGTCAACGAGAAACTCATTGAGTAGTCGATTAATGAAAGTCATTAGATCTTTTTTAATATATTTTTTCATTCTTTACAGGAGATCAAAAAATGCCTCTAATAGTATTGACAATAATTAATCTCGTCAATTCTCTAGCTAGATTTTTCTTTTCAATTATTTTAAAACGCATTAGCTAAAAACTGTTTGACATTATTATTTTATTTGAGTTCATTGATGATAAAATACTATTTCGAAGATAAAAAAACTCCATCTGTATATTTATATACTTAGAAATGGTCGTCTTTTCTTAAAATTTATTTTATTTACATCATTATTATATGTGTAATGTTTAGAGATACTCAAAGGAAAAATCCGAGTCATAAATCATATTATATCTGTATTATATTTAAATTATAAATATAATATACAGGAAATTTCACAAATTATATAATAAAGCTTATAAGTCCGTTAAGAAAGAATCTTCATCAGTCACATTAAATATTAAAAATTCTTTTAGTAAAGAATAAAATAAAATAAATAAGATTCAGGAATTGTAAAACGATCATTATCATTCAATAAATTTACTAATTAACATCCAAATCACAATTAATAATACACTAAATTGACTATGTAACAAAAAAAATTGAAAAATGCAGGATTTCCCAACAGATTTAAAAAAACTAGTGACAGTCGAATTGTCATAAAAAATATTAAAAAAGTAAAATACGCAACTTCATTTACTTCAATTCCAGTGTAAATTTACATTACTGAAATTCGTATGGTTTATTTTCAGATCTGATATGCGAAAAAAAGTTCTTATACAACAAATTAAAAAAATATGTACAAATCAAAAATTATATATTATAGTTTAAAATATAAGCTTAAAAAGTATGTTACTTCTGACCCCACCAGTAACGGAATTTAAAATTATAGAAAAAAAATATAATCATATCAAATTAGATAATTCGTGCGTCCATTTTTAATCACGCCATTAAAAATATCCTCCATAAATAAAACAGACACATAAAATATCTCGTACAACGTAATCTATTTATTTTTATCATTTGGCAACATTAACGGACTTATTTTGACGCATCTGAGTACTTTTTACGACACTTATATAATATTATAACATGCGAAACTGCCGCACCATTTTTTTCCAGATATATTTATTCAAGTCTCATATAAATTCACCCCACGTATTTGGAGCCCTGGAAAAATACGTAATCATAAATAAAAGCTTCTTTCATACAACGGGATCTCTGTATTTCTTCCAGGAAACTGAAAAAAGTTTGTGTGCTATACATAAATTCTTGATCTACGAGGAGGATCGAAGGAAGTCATTCTGATAATGTATGGCAAACTTTAGATAAAGTTACTCTAATACAGGAGTTCTCAATATTTGAGAGTGGCCTAACTGAGATTATATTATAATATACCGGTATGGCAAGATGTATAGTTTCGTAAAAATTAAAACGACCACACCAAGATATGAGAGAGCTTTTTGAGAAGCACAAAATAATTATTAAGCTTTCAAAATATTTCATAACTGGTGCTTAAAAACGTCAAAAATAGGAATATAACATGTAACATAGTTTAAACATAACAACAAAAAATAAATAACTTATACAGCTTGCGAAATTCAAAAATCCATGTCTTTCGATCGAACTATATTTTTTTACACGATAGGCGTTCCAAAAGTAGAGAATAGTGATCTACATTGCGGAGATCTATAGAAGCGAATATGGTATAAAAAAATATGGATATTCGCCATGTCATGTTAGATTATTTTTAATAACTATACACAAAACAATATTTAATTTTAGTTGAAACTTGAATGTTGGTAAATAAGTACACACAAATTTTATATTTTTGTATATTATGGATCTTTGACGTTGTATTTAATTGAATAGTCTTCAATCATAAAAGTGGTCATCGGTGAGCTTAATATAAGCTTGAGAGAGGTGTGATTGATTTCATGATATCCATGGTATTACACTATTCAATACAGCTACCTCCACGCATTAGTATCAATTTCGTGAAGTTAACGTAGATAAGCTTACATAATGCATTTAATTTTATATATTTTGACATCAAAAACAGAATAAAGCCAAAAATCGAAAAGATTCATTCCGTCATTATGCCCTCGATATGAATTTTTACAGTGATAAAATTCATTTGAACGTTATGTTTAAATAAAAGATCGTTAATGGAATTTAAAATAAAATTTGTATAATTCACAGCTCAGCCCTTGTCTATAACATTGGGATAAGGAGACGTCTGTGGGAAAACGTTATAAGCCCGGGGGAGAATTTTCACCTGAATTATTTATATTTTGATATTAGGTGCTTACTTATGTACATACTATCTCCGATCTCCCCTATTTAATGTTGCTTATGCCCCTGAATGTATGAGAGCTAAAAATTACACATCTGTGTTGTGACAAATATACACACATTAATAAAAACCAAGTTTGATTAAAAACGTATTACCCTCTTGTATTTTTTAGAATTTATCAAGTATTTTTTTTTCCATTTTCGCTCTGAAAATAGAGCATATGGATTAATTTAATACAGTGTGAATATGTCTACTCTGTGAGTGAAGGATATGGATGTCCACAATATGCAGACTAGACAGATTATTATACGAAAGAATTGTTGGTGAGAACATTGCTCAACCCAATGGGGAAATAATCAGTGCTGTATTTTCAGATTATTAAAAATCGAACATTTGATAGAATTGAACACACATGCTAACCTCTCCAGTACCGGGGAAAATTTAGTAATAATTCAGTAAAACAGTAAGTTGGATTTTCTATTATCTTTTGAATATATCATATTTTTGCCAACCAAAAATATCTAGTTCCAAATATTTAACAGACAAAAATTGTCTTTAAAACACAAATATAGTGTTAGTATTATAACACGTGTTATTAAGGTATATTAAATGTATAACGAGCAATCTTATGAAATTTTTAGAATAAATGGAAATAATAATTGATAGTATTAACCTTGATCTTTTAACTGTTGAAGAGGTTTATATCATGAACAAATCGGAGAATATGAAATAAACCAAATAAAGAAGCAAACCCCGTTGTATTGGAGGTCATACAGTGGTATTGGAAGAGTTTCAATCGTTTTTGCATCCAGAAAAAATGGGTGCCTGAAAGACTGGTACCACCCACATGATGATTAGGTATTAAGTGATCCTGGGAGGATATATATAGATTTTAGACATAAATATAACTCTATGTAAAAATCTTATGAATACAAGGATTTATTATACCAAGATATTTTTGTTTAGTTCCATAACTGCTATTTGTCTCTCCGGTAGCGTAGATGTTAGCGTGTGCGCCTAGCAATCTAAGGAGTGCGAGTACGATTCCCACATCACAGGTTGAGTTATAGACTGACAAACATAATCTGGCAAACGTCTTCACACTCGGAAGATTCATATACTCTACTTTTGAATAGAACATCTTCATACTGTGTAGATCCATATGTTCCTCTTTGGAAGCAAACATGATATGAAAAATGTTAATTGTATAAATATCAATGCAGAACATCTTAAACGACAAACTTATCTTCTATGATCTTCTATCTTCTGTTATAATCAGAATGGATTATATAAACATGCACAACTTAAAGATACATAAAAAAATATTATTTTCACAAGTTTCACCACTTAATGTTAGTCGATCTTTCCTATGATTGGACATTCATATTCTGCATTAAATACTTGACTACCTCAGGACTTGAATCTTTGATTATCGAGTAATTGAAAATTGTGCACTTACTTAATCACTCACCCGGTAAGGCAATGGATTTAAACACCAAGATTACAAAAAGTTTAGTGAGATTTAAAAAAATAAAAACCAGCATTCTTCATAGTCGGTACAATTCCAATGTCCTTAAAATTAATGACTGTACGCAACCTTCTAGTAAAAATTCGTTCTGCAAATTCTTATTCAGATAACTAAAAACAAACGCACAAAAGACTTTAAAATAAAAGCTCTGCCAGTTACAGTGTACATACAACTTTTTCAGAAGCTTTTGAATTTTTTATGCGATCAAGAGCGTCGGGATTGCGAGCACTTGCTTTTGTATTGTAATATTTCCTTTCTTTGTGAAAAAAGTAAAATGCTTCTGAAACATACGCGATATTTTTTTTGTGATAGAAAAGGACTTTTTTCTACTACTGTTTCTATCCAAAAATTCAATAAAAATTTTACATACTTTCAAAATTATTTTACTAATGTTACCATAAACATTATTATTATAACGTGGTATTAAAACTATTATAATTGCTAAATTATTTATTCAAAAATATAAAACATTCGTGTAATCTTTTTGGAAAAGATTTTTTTACTTCTTAAATGCATTAAAATATTAAATACGTCAAGTAAAGTATTATCAGTCCATTTTTAACTCAAGTGTAAAATAAAACTTCTAACAAAACACAATTTCGTGTTCTTAGCCAATTTTCACTCACCGCTATACCGAATATACACACTATTTAAATTATCTTGTCTACTCTTGTAAACTCGAATTTGTACCAATAAAACAGATGACGCGGTAGCGACAGGTTGTCTTTTCGATTACATAATTCAACTATGTTTGTTAAACGTAATTAATTCATCACTAAAGATTCGCTTTCATTTTTTTACACAATATTATTAGTTAATGTTATTAATAATTAATGTTCTTGTAAACTTTCATTTTGAAATTTGATAGCATTTAATATCACAGTTGAAGTGTTATATTAAATTATAATTTGACAGTTACAAGGTTTTGTATAATAGATAGCTATTACGATTGCTACACTATTCAATACCATGATTTTAAATACTTAAATATGTCTAAAATATAATTGGCTTAGCTTGATATTTATTTGTGATATATTTTATCATCATTTTTTTAACTGTGTTCGTTCCGATAGCTGGGCATATGGATCCATATAGTGTGAAGATTTCCGCTTTGCAAGTACGGTATATAAATTTTTCAAATGTGAAGACAGGTTATTTTTCACAAGAATTGTTTGTCAGAAAATTACTTATCCAGCCCTGCATTTTTGGATATTTTGAAATCCGACAGATGTAGGAATCATATTGCACTCTCCAGATTGCTAGACGCACACGCTAACATCTAAGCTACCGGGGAGAAAATAATATATAAATACTTATTTGTTATTATTTATAATGCAAAACATTGTTTCTAATATAAAACGTTTTATGTGACGTATAAGTATAGTATAAAAACCAACCTAAATCATTTAACGGTATTTATTCATTAAAATCAACTTCATCAATATCATCAACGGTATTGTATGTTAATACTAATAAGGGTTAAGAATTGAACTATTGACCGCTAAGCAATAACGAAGGTTAATTAACATGAAATTTTAGAGGTAAAATTTGAAATTAATTAAAATATACTCTCGCTGACACACTTGAGACGGTGTGAGTTTATTTCAGAAATAAAATTTTCTATTGTAGTTATTCTTTAGTATTATTCAGAATAAAAGAGGAGAATGGGGGTTCGTGTGAAATATTTATAAATCCCCAGGCTGCGGCACGAACTCTCCCCTAAATTTTCACAAGACCTCATCTAAAGAACAATACAATATCTTCACAAAAGATAAATATTAAAATCTGAATTCAAATTAGACTTAATTCAACTTATTTTATCTCCCATCAACCTCCGTGACTTCAGATCCATTACACGGACGTATAAAGTAGGGCAACAAACGTGCCAGATTTATATCTTCAGAGTTTTTAAATTTTTTTTCAATAATTTTAATTCAAATCACAACAATTTCAATTATAAAATTATGTGTATATATTTTGTTATTGAACTCAGCAGAATAATAATACAATAGAAGATACATGTGTATGTCTGTCTGTCACAAAAAATCTTCCAAAACTGTAAAAACCAGCAATGTGAAATTTTTAAAAGTTATTTGTCTTATTAATTATAAGTTAACAATATTACTATTATTGACACTGACAACCAACACGAGGCTAAAACGACTATATGCAGCCAAGTATCGGAATGATTATTTTAATAACAGGATGAATAAAATTAATTTAAATAAAGAATGAGTTAGTGAAAAAATGCGAGTAATACATCATCGGATTGTCACAAAAGTGAATTATCTCAGACGGAATTAATAATTATAATTATACCAGCACTAATTGATCAACACATTACGCTGTAATTCTTGATTTCATATACAGTTCATATGCAAGCAGCTAAACGGCGTCACTATTAACTGTTTTTAATGAAAGAAAACAAACTTTAAACTTTATTTGTGGCATAACATAGCTTAGCTCCGTCTTAAGTAATTTTCTCCTTAAAAGGGTTCTACGTTATTTCATAGTATATATATATATACTAACCACCTTTTTTAGTCTTTTTTATAAAAGCGACAACATCGTTAATATTAAATTCTTTCTTTGAAACGCCAGGTCTCAAACTGAGAGCTTTTTTACCTCCGGGGTTCTGAAAATAAACATAGGAGGGGTGGTTTATCGATCGGAGTGTTACCTGTCGCCCTTAGTACACTTACACGCCCGGAAAGCACACCTCGTCGCCCACACCTGGCACATAGCATAAGCAAAAGCTTCAGTGCAAGCTACAGTGTTGCAAATGTAAATATTTTCAAAGGCTGATGCGTCATTTTAAGGATGAGTGTTTTATTATATAGTTATCAATTTTGAGGAATTATTATTATTTTTATATTAATACGATGCAAATTGTGATACTTTAGGTATTAATCCCATCCACCGACTTTCATTCATCTGATTTTAATACGACGTATCCCGGAGCTTTAATATGAAGAAGTGATATTCTTTATTTCACGGGAATATCCCAGGAGTAAATGTAAATTACTCAAGACTTTGGTTGCCACGTACTCAAGTGTGCTGAAATTTTAAATACATAAAATGGAATACAAAGAGATTAATCTGGTCAAACTATTATATGCTGAGATCATCACGCTCGTTTTATGACGTGGCAAACCTTTCAAATTTAGTTAAATTTGGCAAGGTTGGACGGACTGATGGGTTCAACAGATAGTTGAACCGACTTTAGTGAATCTGTTGTGAATTTGTTGGCTATTAATTCTGAAAAATATCTAAACAATACTGAAGGTTGTTTATAGAAAACACGTTCAAAATAATGTAACTATAAGATTGTAACCAATTAAAACACGCAATCTCAGCAAGATATCAAAATTATAAATAAAGCATGATTAACATGAGTATATTGAAATCATTATTACAGTAAATCTAAATGTTTGATGAAATCCCTTAGCAAGCAGGATCTCAAATGGGTACATTATGGATACAAATGATATAGTTAAAATTTGAGTGAGCATCGGGTCTCTTTTAGATCAAAAGTCATCCAAAAACATTAAAACGGCTAAGTAACGTGATGCGAAAGCCTCTATAAAAGCTCTAATCTGCCTTTTCTTCTTTCAATCGATGAAATTATATTATTCTGGAAGGTCAGCCATTTATATTTCCCCTATAAATTATGTGGATTTATTGAACTATATTATGACGGGATATTTTAGGAGAATGCAGAACGATTTAAAGGTTGTCAATAAATTCTATAAAATGTTTTAAATATGAAACAAATATACTCGAAGAAAAAAAGTAACAAAATTTTAACTAACAACCTAATAATCAATAAAGTATCTCGGTTATATTTAGTCTATTAAGGGAAGATATATTATACATAACATTAAGTAAATAATTCAATACATTTGTATTTTATAATGATTTATATAACCTTAACTAACTGCCTATTTGCTATTCGCTAGTATAACTTTGTTAAGTAAATAAATTTCTTTTTCCAGAGCGCTAACTAGCTAACTACTACGAAACTAAATAAATATTATAAAAAATCTACTCGTGTAACGTAAATAGAACAGAGTAAATATAACGGCTAACGAGGTGTATGTAAGCCGAGATTTTCAGCTTTTTTTTCAGCAAAAAATACACACAATTATTTTATATTTCAAGTCAAGACTTTTTTACTATATTCTTTGTTATATACTGTGCGTAAATTAGTTTTGTGCTCATATTACACTGGATTATAATTTGGCTTTTAATAAGACTTGTAGAAAAAAATACAGAATATAATTAAATACTTGTTACTTTTTTTTACAATGCCCGCTTCGAAAGTGGATCTTGTAGATATAGGTGTAAAGATTTTCATTTCAGATATATATTATATAGATATGAGCAATGTATATATGTCTTAATAGTTTTTTCACTATAATTGATTGTCAATCAATCGCTCAAGCCTTTGAGCACCTAGTCTTACTTGTTATCTTGGTTCAAGTCCCTTACGTTCAACAAAACATTTAAAAATACAACTAATAAATAATCTACAAGCTGACAAATTAGTTTGCAATCGATTGCTGTGAACATAATCAAACTTACACTGAACCAATTACAATAATTATTCGTAAAACAGAAATAATTTGTAGGAACCATAATTCTTAACGTTCGAAGATTAGTGTGGTACAGGAAGAATGAGATTTTAAGCAGTGATTTATTTTTAGAGTTTTTTTATACAAGATTGATAGAAAAACGTTGCCTCACTGAAAAATTCCAATAATTAGGGTATTAAGGCTGTGTTAAAACTGACTAAAAATAAATCTTGTCTTTCAAACGTTTATAAGGCACATAGTGGTTAATAATTGATTGAAAATTGAAAAAAGCACAGATATTTCAATGATTTACTGAAAGATTTGTTTAAAATATTCAAATTATTCGTTATTTTTATATATGTAGTTCGCTATGGTAATTAAAATATTTTTTCTTGCTATGGAATATTAATTAAACGTACTTGAAAGAAAATTTTAAGTCAGGTAAAGCTTTTATTTTTTATTTCACCGCTTAATTTTTAAGTAAAATGAAAGTTTGTAAAAAATTGAATACTCTTTTATGTAAATTCTAGAAAACGGTAAAGCTAAGTACAGAATTAATCAAAAATTGTTTTAGTTTGAAAAGGTCACATCAAAGCTCGCAGAAGATTTTGTAATTTGAAAGAGCTTTTTGTACTAAAAGTTGTAATTCGTTGTTCTAATATAAAACAATGCTTCAAAATCTAATATCGTTATTAAATCATAGTAGAAAATTAAACGCTGTAATTTTTTTAGTTATATTAATTTTCTTGTACGCCACCAGGTTGAGATATAGCGGAAAGCTGTAAAAATAGTAGAACATAATATCATATAATATATGTTATATATATA
>JAGVSQ010000577.1:0-24392 GCA_022683975.1 Rhyacophila evoluta | reverse complement strand
ATATCATATTATATTATAATAAATTCGTTATATATGTATATATAATATTTTATTGAAGTAAATTGTATTAAAAAAATACAGATTAAGCCTTAAAATAGATTGCTGTGTTAAATATTTGAGGTGAGATGGTTTGGCTTCATGAAAAACTCAGAGAATTAAAAAACGGTCGAAGAAGTTCTCTACTACGTTAATAGTATTGCAGAATTAGTACTGAAAAGCGAACGTGCCTTATATGTGGATGCTTAATTCTCCTTAATTTTTTTCTCAATCCTGCCGAAAATTGTTGGATACTATTTGCATGATGTATGGACATAATCCAAGAAGGTTTAAGTGTCTGTTGGTGAAATATAATTCTGGAGACATTGTTTGATAGCCATATACTCTACGTATCGAGCTGATGTGGTAAAAAAAGGAAAAACTATACGTTTAAGCCTAATCTAATAACTAGAAGGATGTTAGAAGACTATTTTAATATAATTATTTTACTGTTGTTATTATTTGAGTAATATGCATGACTGATTATGTCATGATAATTAATTTAGTTTAATACGTCAGTGTCTAATCATATATTTATTTATTATCATGAGAGTTTTTTAAGCTATGGCGCCTTATATAGAAATAATATACTGTTAACTAAATCGGCATATATTTGAAGCATATAGCCACAAAAATGGACTATAATGCTAGTACTTACTATTTTTTTTTGTTAATAATTTTGAAATCATACTAGAGGTTGTGATAGACAGTAGAGGAAAGAAAAATGTTTGATTTAATTGTCTATTTTACCGTCCACGCTGATTAAGTAAGTAAAATCATTTAATTACATCGTAAGTAAGTATGTATACTGTAAGTAAATCAGTCACCCCATGGTAGAGAGTTTAGCGTGCGCTGTTCAGAGCTGGATAGTGTGGGTTCCAATATCACAGCTCCAAGCTGTATGTTAAATCCATAAGATGTAGGATTCTACACTTAATAAATTGAGCAATATGTCTTGACAGTGCAAAGATTTACATCATCCATTTCTGGAGTGCTCATATTCACTCTGCTGAAAACCACAGTCTTCACTTTCGGAGCGGACATGTTGAGAAAAATGTTTCTTTAAGATAATCGATTCAATATCGTTTATTGAATCGAATATAAGAGTGATTCGTATACTAAAACAGGAAAAATATATCTGAAATTATCGATTATACAAAATATGTTATTATACCGTTGTTTTATTCTTAAAGCATACTTACACTTCTGTTGACGTAGTATACTTATAATATTATATTATAATGTCGAAAATATTTCCTAAAAAACCTCCTGTTGGATGTTATTGGTATACAGGTAGACTAAACCCTCTTAATTTTGACGCAGCGCTGGATTATTTAATCAGCAAGCAACCCTTTTCATCCCCTTTTGCTGTATATTAAGAATTAGGGCCACTCAAATGCTATTTTAAAACGAAAGCCCTGAAGCTTTTTTCGTCCGGATGAAATTTTCCTAACATAATTAGCTTTTGTCCGCGCAAAAGTTACATTTGTTGTGACGAAAATCGACTAGACTGTTTATTAACAAACTTTCAATTATATCTACGTGAATGAATATAAATTTTAAATGTTTCATTTATTTAAAATTAGATTGAATGTGTTTTACTTTTTATAAAGAAAATAATTCTCTTGTTGATAAAACAGTGAAATATTTTGACCACATATTAATATTGTCGAGTGTTATTTTGATTGTATCACTATCATCAAGATTCTGAATATAATTACTTAGGATATTTATGTATAAAGATAGTAAATGAATCTGACCATAATTTTTGTGGTGCATTTCTTATTTTTGTCTGTAGTATTTAAAATCTACATTTATATTACAATGTATCATATATTGAATATTTAAACTCAATTGTGTGTATCACTGAACAATATAGTTAATAATCTGAAACCTGTAAGGGTAGAGCTTAATTGGTTTAAGTTTAATTTTAAAACAAGTTGATTGTCTCATATAAAGACATATTTTCAATGGCTATCAAGGGTTTTTTTTAAATTAGATAAAAATATATAAAATAACTAAAACTTCTATTATTGCGTTACCGGGATACGGTTTTATAAAAACAGCGAGTAAGAGAGCGGAGCTTCCTGTATTTGCTAACCAAAAAGCTGCCTAATTTTATATCAATTTATTTTAGATTATAATTTTCATATTACAAATTAACGGCATAGTGTTCGAGATACTTCAAAAGTCTATGTTAACTTGCACCTAGAGAGAAGAAACTGATAAGACAGAACGAATTAGTTTTAAATACCTGTGCTATTTCAATCGTTAAATTCATCTAAAAACTATTTGAAGAATAAGATATACAACTTTTGGATTGTGTCTGAAGACCAGCTCAGATTGAGCAGGATTAGTTTAGGTGGATAATTAAAAAACTGTGTAAATCTGCACTCATTGCTTTTTTGTGCAGCATATTTTTAATAGTATATTTAATGTTTAAAAATCAATTAAACACAATCTCTACATAAATCCAAATGTGACTTAGAGATTGTGTGAACTGTTGCTGAAGACATTTAATCACATATGCTTATCGTTTTTATGATAGTAATGAATATTAAAGCGAATACTTTTTCGTTGATTCGTTGCCATAGTAACACAAAAACGTCACATTACCGCAGAATTTTCTTCGTGTAATAAAGACAATCCCTTTAACGTGGCTAATCCAATTTTATTCCTAATATAGGGTCACGCGACAAGGATCAAACCTATTAAGCTGGATGCGGTCTTGTCTAACTAACTTCATCTGTGTCGCTACGTTCTATATATATGTTTCTTCTATATATCGTTAAGGGTGGTAATAAGGCTCGTTAAACCCTGTAAATCCATTTTATTTCGTCATCCTTTGTTTGTCATCGAAGGGTATTGCAAAGTCTGTCTTTCTTTACGAATACATTATACTTACATAATATTATTACGCCACAACTAATACATTCAAACTTATTTAGATAACGAAGCATGTGACAATAAAATTTTTGAATTATGTGATCTAAGCTAAAACTAGATATATATCGATCGCTAAAGGCGTGAATACAAAGCATTATCGCTGTATTTCCAAAATCAATCGTTATTGTAATTTGTCTTCCTGGTAGTGTAGTTGGCAGCGTGCGCGCCTAGCAATCCGAGAAATGCGGCTTCGATTCCCGATCTGTCGGTTTTAATAAATGCAAGACTGGGTGCAAATTGGGTTGAAAAATTGTCTAATAAACAATTCTCGTTTTCACATTGCGGAGATCCATATATCTTCTTTCGAAGTGGATGTATTCACAGTGTGTAGATTTATATGCTCCACTTTGGGAGAAGACATGGCATAAAAAGGGTGAATTGCGCATTTGAAGTTGCATACAGTACGACTGTCCGAGTGGTAGTAGTTGTATGATGAAACTTTGATTATAGATACGTCCGACGGATATTGGTGATATATAATATGATATTATATAAGATAGTACAAGTTTGATTGAAACAAGTGATTAAGACGATGAACCCCATATTTATCCATGAGGTGAGTCTTCGATGATGGATTGATATCGGTGACATGTTTCAGATGCCTAAAAGCTGAAAATGAGCAGTTCATTATTAGAACCGATCGATTTCGCAATGCTGGAAAACCGCTAAATAGTATAAACAAATGTATACAGCCAAGCAACGGGAAGATAGCATGGCCTGAGAATGTTGATTAGATGTCTTGTGGTGTCCGTTTAGGAAGCAGATATGGAGAAAGATGAATTTAATCTAGGTATCAACTTTGTTGAAATAAACCTTGTCATTGAAATGAAATTAAACTTATTTTAACTGTTCAAAATATTATGTACAAGCGAGTGTGATATTAGATAATTCTTTCAGTGAAATAGGTTAGTGTTTTTACACTATATACCCCAAATGGCGGCGATATACTCGTATATGATCCATTTATGTGTCAATTTGCTGTTCAAATGATTGCCCTTTATAAAATGAAAATGCACATTTAACTACATTAATTTTATGTGGAGCGTGTGGCTACCAAAATTCGTTAGTAGTATACTCAGTCAATCGTTAAAGGTCTATTACACTACACAATATTAAGTGCTCTTACTGCAGAGTGGGCCTCTTGTATGTGCCTAAGACTTATTACACCGCGCTTAGTAAGGGTAAGGGTTCCTTGAAATTGTGTAGTGTAATAAGCCTTTTGATTGTTTTAATTTTTTGCGTTAATTGATTTTCAAAATCATGTCAAAGACTGTAATGAATGGTTGACGAGAGGCTAACGTTCATTAAGATTTTCAATTTTAACACCCACGTTTCATCTAAATGAAAAGCAAATAAGCCAACAGAAGCGGATTCTACTGTCGGCATTTTCTGTATTTATTCAGAGGGTTGAATGGATATTCCTGTTTACCATGTCAGTTTGTTCTGCTTGTTTGACAAACCATTGTTGCCAATCCCAAAATAAATTGTTATAACCACTTACGCGGTAATATAAAACTTGTTTTTATTTAATTTAATCAGTCGTGAACAGTTATAGTACTTATCAGGTGTGAATAATAATAATTACCGACACTAAATCTCAATGTATCGACTGCAGAAAATAAAAATGAAATAACCATAAGATATTTCAAAATAGCTGTTTTCCGATTATCCCAATGTATACAACTTAACGTTCTATCAAGTAAATGTAAGTTGCAAATGCGAAATTAATATCTAAATTTAGTTTTTAAGTTTACAAAAGACATGGTTTGACAACTTCGCGACAATGGAAAAAGACTGCCACCACATCAATTCTATTGGTTTTTTTTAAATGACTCATTAAATTAATATCAGATTGGGTAAATAAAATATCAGTTTTAAACTTCATGCGCTTCAAGATTGTGTACATTTAGTAATTTTACTTCAAACCGAAATCATTAAATAGTTATTTTTTGTGCCTTTTTGTTGCTTCAAATACTTGGATGTTCTGTTTCCAATAAAACCCATCAGGCTCTCGTTAACATCCGAAGATTCGATGAAAGCTTTGTAAATATTATTATAGTTAATAAGTCTAATTTTCTTGCTTTGGAGCTTTTATCTCATATGTATATTTTTAAATAAAGTTCAATTTAGATTCTTAAATCAATTACGCAGAATACCAATACGTACATGCCATTCATGTTATTTTCATTGATACTATATTATACACTCGTATTGATTTCTTGTTTGTTCTTAAAATATATTTTTTAATGTCCGCTCAACCTCATATGATTAAAATTGAAATAAAAATGATTTAAAACAATATCATTAAACTCAAGTTAAGTATAAAATGTTGGTTTCATGAATGAATGTTCATTTTAAGTTTGTTGTATTGGAATCTAGTCTCAAACGTTTTCATCGTCGGGAACGACATGTAATCTTGCTATGCAGATAATTATTATTGGACGGCTTTAGTACTGATGCAATTGTGGCGTTTATGCTTATAAAAAATACAAGAAACAATCTTCATCTTAATATATTTTTTATTAAAACCAGGAAAGGCCTTGAAACATTGCTGTTTTGCCATCATATTCGCAACCTAAATTCACGTATTTAAACAAAATATTTATGAATTTCAACATTTCAATAACTAAATTTATAAATATTTTAGAGTGAAGAAGCCTAAGATGAAGCTGAATCACTTCGAGATCTCCGATATGATCAACAATGCCATTAAGGATCTAGAAGCGCGCCGCCAAATACAACATCGCCGTCATCAAGCTGGCGCAGTTCATCAATTGACTCAACAACATTGCAACATGCAAAATAATAGCTTTATAAAATATTATCTCACCTGTATCAGTTGGAAGAACCGATCCTATCCGGTTTGCAAGGCCTCTGACTCCAGCAGCCAGCTTTTGCGGCGAAGCACCCAGCAGGGCGCCCTGGAGCCTTCCAAAGGCTAAGCCTTGAGTGCCCGGCGAGGCCTCCGTACTCTCCGCCCTGTCCAGCTTTCTGTCTATTCAAAACAGCCTCCCTTAAAGACCTACCCTTAAATATCTCAAGGAGGATTTTACTGGATACAGTTCAACAGCTTTTTTCGGATGGATAATATCTTCTCTTGAATATTAAATATCTTATCTTTCTTCTAGGTTGTCGAATTATAATTTAACTTCCCTTTTGTGTTAAAGTATATCTTCGTGTAATATTCTCTTGACGGTCTGTTGATCCTTTTTTCGTCTTCTTCCGTTAAATAATTAGTATTTTTCGTTTGATTTTGATATGTTTGTTGTAATTATATTGAAGATGTTATGTTGTCACACTTTTAAAATGTTAATAGTTAATTAATATAGGCATTTTTTTGGTTGAT
The DNA here is from genome assembly GCA_022683975.1 of Rhyacophila evoluta. Lineage (NCBI taxonomy): Eukaryota > Metazoa > Arthropoda > Insecta > Trichoptera > Rhyacophilidae > Rhyacophila > Rhyacophila evoluta. The sequence continues at coordinate 18,064 of JAGVSQ010000577.1, read as the reverse complement.
GTTTACTTGATATGTATTTGATAATTTAATTTGTTCGGTGTAATGACCGCAATGATCTAGAAATAAGGTTTTTTTTTGTAAATAGCTATGCATTTAAAAAAAATATGTTAACTATGATTTTATTTTTTAATTGATGATTTTATTTTCGTTAAAAATATTCAGAGTGAACTATTTAGTTGTAAGAATATAAATTTTAATACATTCTCATCTATTTTTTTTAGTTTATTTAGGTTAGATTAGTTTTGATTAATTTAGATTAACTTAGAACAGAGTTACCCAACCCCGTGCTCGCAGGTGCCATGGTGGCCGCGGATCGATTCGCATGTGCCCGTCACTATTCAACCGAGACAGAATTTTTTTATTATTATATTATGGGAAAATGAGAAGTTATGGAAGGAGTTTGTCGATTAAAAATAAGTGGTGCCCGCCACCTTACCGATATTTTAGAATGTGCTCTAGAGTACAAAAAAGTTGGGAACCCCTGGTTAGACCAAGGTTTCCCAAACTGAACCTTAATAGGCGCTACAGTTTGGCAAGGTGTGTGAAAAGTGTTCCGTTAAAATTTCCAGGTTTGCAAAGTGTTCCATTGGAGAAAATTTTCGGAAACCCTGGATTAGACCGTAATTTTCGCGATTAGCTATGATGTATAAGATATAAAAATTTATGTATATTTATTGTTATTTTTATGGAAGCGATTTATGTTTTGAATTTATGTTAAATTACATTTAATAAAAATAGTATTCATAGTACCAATTATACTTTTAATTCTTAATATTTTGTTAATTCGTTATATTTGTGAATATTTACATATATTACATATAAAACTTTTGAAAGCAGAGAATTATAAAGACGACAATTATTTTCAGTCTAAATAAAAACAAAAATCCATAAAGTCGCTTTGAAGGAATAGCATTTCATCTCGAAGATATTTAAATTCAAAACATGTTTATTACGAGTAGTGTATGTTAGCCATTCATTAAACCTATTAATTTCCGTATCACATTTTAATACATGGCGATTATTTCCATGTATATATTTAATCCTGGGGCCACCGGATTAAGACGTCTCGCAAACCACCAATAATGGACAGTTGTGCTATTTATTAATTTACCAAATTATTATACAATATATATCAGCAATTTATAAAATTATAATTCAGGCACAACTGAATAAAATTCGTATAAATTGTTATTAATGTGCGAGTATATAACATTTGCGTATATTTCTCATTAATCTCTATTATAAGCCGACAGCCAATTATAAAATCTATTAATTTCAATAGAAAATTTTGTGTAAACCAGGAGTAACCCCTGAAAAATAAAAATTCAAAGCATTTCCGCTTTGGAAAAGAAGAACAGGAAGCGAACATTCAACTTACGACCTTTCGCCTTCGCGGCACAGCGGCGCCCTCAATCGTTAGCAAAAGCAACGAACCGTTTTACTCAGGTAGGAAACTGCTTTACCGACCCTTCGCAAATCGGAAGCTGCGTCCCTCTCTAGCTGGTGAGATTTTCCGCTACAGTTCTCCCGCTCTGATTCTCGACCGTCGGCTTATTATATAACTGAAAAATCGACTGATCCCTGAATTAATATTACGTAATCTAATAAAAAAAACATAATTTAAAAATTCATATGAATTATTATAATATTCTCTCGCACAAAATAACAAAATATTATTAACAAAAATCGGACATTATTAAAACGAAAATTTTATAAACTATTATATTCAACTAAAAAAGATATGAAAGTATTAAAAAGTATGGTTGCCGTATCATTTTAAATATGCAATATTTAATAAAACGTTTATTAATTTTAGGATGTATTATTTTATCAATAAAATTTTTAATTATTAATCATATGAAATAATTTGATTAATATTTTAAATATTAAGAGTTTTAATTATGTTTTTATGTGTAAAATGAAAAATTATTTTTAAGCCCCCTTCTCTCAAAAGAATCACACACACGTCCCCCACACGACACCACCCTCCCCCATAAAATAAAATGAAATTTATATATTTTTTTTTTATATATTTATAAAATAATTTATTGGGGGAAATTTTCACACGGCACGGTACTTGATAGAAATCACAATCGTTATCTAAGGTGTAATGTTTTTTAATTGAATATAAATTATGTTGAGAGGGGGGCTGAGGGGGTAAGGCTTCCATTACCTCGCGGTGCAGTACTTCCACGTCGGGGCGCGCGGAGCGGCCTGTCCTACACGCCTTTCGCTTAGAGCGGTGCTCTCAACTGCGGTCCGTGGGACCTGCCAACCGAGTAGGTTCTGTCTTCGGGGGTCCTGCGCAGGCTTCCGCACGCCGACGCCCTTTCCATTGGACGTCGAGACGCCGTGACGTCACTGGCCGGGCGACCAATCGCAGCTGGGATAGGCGGGAGCTCTCGAGCGATGGTTACGTTTAACGGCCTGTGTGCCGGGTCAAAAAATGATATCGTGCCTAGAAGGCTTTAAGATTTATGTTTTAAGCTCAATGAAATGACAAAAAAATCATTACCATATCGCATGCAAGTAAATCACTCGCGTATTTCGTAATAACTAAAAGCTAGCGTACGCAATGTTAATATTTAAATAAAACTAACAACTGCTTATCAATAATAACGATAACAATTTTACGTGGCAAACCATTTATGAATCAGACATATTATTTGTTACTCATTTTAATTTTGACCCAAGCATATTATCTAATACTATCATAATCATTATATTGCTACAATACAATTTACTATATCCCTTGTTTTTAGTCTACAACATCTACTTCATTTTATTACCTGCAATAAACCATTCGTATCTATAAATTAAAAAAAAAGAGAAAAAATACAACAATATTTAAAAATATACCACATCAAAAACTATATTTGCCACATTCTCGATTGTGTTCTGAGATGTTTGCTCTAAGATTAGTAAAATTGTCGTACGACTTAATGAACTCCCAAAGCTAACTTCTGTATAACTTTTCATGTAAAAATTGATCACTTTTCATTTAATCCAGCTACCAAAGCCACAATTAGAGAAACTTCGAAATTTCTCAGGATAACTGGAATGTAAGTTATTTTAACGGAAATGTATTATCTTTACAGGCTACGCAACCATCTCATCATGTATACTAAATTGACACATATTTGTTAATATACGTATTTTTAAGGTTATGAGCAGTAGATCTCTGTATCAATTGATTTCGTATTTAAAGTTTTATTTATCCATAGCTTGGAAAAAGCTTAATTCGATTCAAAGTTAAGCAAGTTTTTTAACAATCAAGCTTATTTATTTACTGATTTTATATGCTGCAACATTTACAACAAAGCATTTATAACATAGCATAATAATACAGTGAATAAATTTGTTTTATTAAAAACATTTTAGAAAAAAATCAATTAAAAATAACTGGTACAACATTTATATATTAATACATTTATCGCGAAGAGAGAAAAGAAATCAAAGAGAGCTTGCCCAGTGAGTTAAATAGATCTTAATTTAAAATGCATTAAATAAATCATTCGCGCTCAGACAGAAGGTATCAATAACCGAGGCATTATCAATTACCATTGCTTTCCGTATTAGCATGACTAATGGCGGGCTAGTTCTAGATTTAGGAATAAAAAGAAGCTGATGTTCTCGATTTATCAGGTAGTTATCAGGGATGTACATACCAACATTAGCCAGAGTGGCAGAATTTTCAACTAAACAACACGTAAGTCAAAAAAAATGTGTCACCAAATACATATTCCTCCATAGTTTACGCCACAATAAGAAAGCATGCGTGAAATGAAAGCAGTTCGATAAAGCCACGGATATTTTTATATTTTAATATGTTTGTTATAACCATATGTATATCGTGTTGTTAATGTATTAAACTTATAATGTGTGATATTACAACATGTATAAAGTAAATAAATAAATAATATCCATACACCCGCAAATACAGAAGTCTCACAAATGTATTCTGAACTCTCTCCACCATACACAGATTATAATCAAGAGTTTTAACTTAACATAAAACAGTATTTTAAGCTCCTCATTAGGCTTTAGAAAACATTATTATGAATGTAAAAATGAAGAGAACATTAGTGCACCCAAAGATAGATAACACGGTATTCTTTATTTAAGTATACCATATTCCCTTCAAAATGGAGCATATGGATATACACAGGGTGGAGATATACACTCGGAAAGTGGAGTATATAGATCTCTTTAAATGTGAATACCTCTTGACAGATTATTGTTTTTCACGAGAATTACTTGGCAGACAATCGCTCAACTCAGTGGGTATTCAGTCCTGTATATTTTGAATTCCTATAATACGACAGATGGAGAATCGAGCCCGCATTCCCCGGATTGCTAGGCGCGCATGCTACCATCTACAAGGAGACACAGATTGGCAATACGGTATAGCTTATAGAATTGTTGTTATATCTTTTTGATTTATATCAGAATACATAATACATAAACAAAATCCAATTTCAGTCAGGTTTAAGTCTAATAAGAAGTTACAAATTATTCATTAATCCAATATATTTGAAGTGTATAATAAATTATCGGTGGTTTCTATATATATAAAAAATGTATGTTAGAACAAGTAGCTTGGCATGAAATTGGTTAAAATTGCTATTTTGTACGCTACGGGTCGAGTTATATGAATGAATGTCACAAGAATTTCAATGTTTCACCTGAAGAGGTAACATGGATCGATTCTCTTCACTCTTGCGCGCTATATTCGTGAAACAGAACTCATTTCAGTCCGAACAAGGGAGGGGGTTGTGCCCACTCTGCCATGGGGCAAGACGGCATTTTAAAAATAGCAAAATTCAAGGTTTTCCACATGACTGTACAGGGCGAAATTGACGATCGATTTTTCACCTCCACGAGGCAGCAATGATAGTTTAGTTGTAAGGTAAACACTATAATTCAACAATAAATTGTTAATTCGGTGAAATATATGTTCAGGTTTATTATGTTATGCTTAATAATCGTCTCTAGAACTAGTATTCGTCTCACCGTTAACTAAGAGGTTGACATATATGCTTTGGATTCGAAGATAACGGTTTTGAATTCTATAACAGCAGTATTTTAAAAATCTAATAATGTCTCCCATCTAGCGTAATTAGTAGCGTGTGCGCCTAGAAATTTGACAAATGCGAGTTTGATTCCTCATTTGTCAGATTTAAAAAATCAAAAATACAGGACTGGATTCTCATTCCGTTGAGCAATTGTCTGTCAAACAATTCTCGTGAAAATAATTTGTTAAAAAGCTTTCACATTGCGTAGATCCATATACTTCATTTTCGGAGTGGGTATTTTTACACTGTATAGATCAATATGTTACACTTTGGGAGCAAACACGGTATAAGAAGAAGAATAATTCAGGACTGGATGCTCTATGCATTGAGCAATAGTTCAACAACCAATTCTAATGAGAAAATTGCGAAAATTGAGAAAGTGATATTGCAGAGGTCGAGACATTTCATTTTTGAAGTGCTTATTTTTACTCTATTGAGATGCACCTCTTTCAGAATGGACAAAAAAACACTTTAACATAACTTATGACAAATATTTTATTAAAATCAAATTCTATTATACATTGCACAATTGTTAACCAGACCATGTCAAATTATTTACTAATTTTATGATTTTTGTGTTATTCTGATAATTGTTAATTATGTATCTATCATGAAAAACAAATTCTATCATACTTAATAAGTCAGTCACTAAAATTTTAACGTAGCAGGAAGCTTTCCTTAACTCTATTTGCGACGTAAGTCACTTCTATGGTTGATTCGTAAGCGCGAGTGTTGGATTCCCAGTGGATTTAACTGTCAAGACGTCTTCACATTAGGGAGATCCATATACTCTATCTTTGGAGTGAATACATGTTTACAATATAGTATAGTCATTTAAATGAATAAACGACTTATTCATTAATAAAACTTCCGCAGTTTTTCTTTCTTTCATGTCTATCGATTATTTTCAACGACCACTTTTGTTCAAATGACAAATGGCGAGCATGTTAAAAACACTATTTTATTTTACAATATGCATTTTATCAAACCATCATGGTTTTTTATTCATCGGTTTATTCTTATATCATAGTCACTCCCTTCGTGCATCATATAGCCTCTACATGGCATCTTCAGATTTCTCTGGATTCTCCCAAGTCATGCCAGCCCGTTTTTAATTCTACTGAGTATATTTATGAACAGTACTCGGCAGTCTTCCAAGACTCCGGAATTCCACCAGTCAAAATAAGAGACAAATATTATGCAAGATTTGTGAAACATCCGCAGTATGTGTTCCAGCTGGTTCCAGCGCCAATGAATGACACAAGGTGGCAAGGGGTTTCCCCAACAACGATTTACTTACAATATATATTTTGACATTTTCCACTTTCAAAAATAAAATTGTCCTCTAACAATATATCAAATAACGTAAATGGACGTATACTTCAATACGATTTGTCTTGGATGTAATGTAACAGGATTTATGGACCCTCTATAAAAGTATCGATATTGCAAATGAAGCATTTATTTTTACAGAATATCGACATTTTTATCGCACGTTATACAATTCAACCATTACAAATGTGCTGACATAAATAAATCGAAAACAATTCAAAGCTTATATTTATATATTTCATCATGTTATTATGCCAAATTATATACTTTTAAAATGTTATTATTATAAAAGAAAATAATATGTTTTGTTTTTTAGTGAAGCTGTTTTAACTGATAACTTTATCAAACATTTTCTCGGTAATTTTATATTTATCATCATAATATCGCAATATTGATATTTCTTAATCGAATAAAAATCGCTCAATCATTTAACTTTAACTGTTCAACTGTAATATTAGTTCAATAAACATGCCATATTAAGTTTCTAAAGGCGGTATAAATAAATGGCAAGACTAATTATATTTAATTGATTAAATTTGTCATCGCGGGTCAGTGATATGATCGAATATGTATGTCCTAAACATTTAACGTATTTTAAATTTTTTATAGCTTCAAGCACCGAGATTTTTGTCTCCGATTTAGAGACATTCACAAGGTTCCATGTCTTGTATGACTCAACCACTGGAATAGACTTGAGATAAATGATTTAAAGTAAATTTACCTATATATTTCGCTTATAGACTACATTTTTAACTAGAATTAATAATCAGCGAGCCCTGTAATTCATTGTGCATTAATTTTTACTTATATTGATTAATTTTTGTGCACTTATAGAATTGGATCTACGATCTTGGGCACCAAAACGCACGCGCTTAAAAACAATTCACCATTGAGGTGACAACGAGAGAGTGGAAAATATTATATTATTAATATTTCAGTCATATATCAATATAATGATTTTCTATTCGGAACATAGTTTTATTTGATTTTTAAAATACGTAGTATTGATGACTTAAATTGTTCATGGTAAAATATATAACACGTTTTACACCTGCGTAGTAAATTTTGTAACGTAGTTGGTATACACAAATGAACGTAGTTTAAGTATATACTGTTTTCGTGCTTTTATCTATATTTTAACTATAATTTGAAAGTCTAATTAAAGGAGAACAACACTCTATATCTTAATTTTACTTAATTTATAAGAAAGGTGATTGAAAAACTTTGAATTATAGTTGTAAAGATGGGGTAGATTTTTAATATAGTAACAGTGACTGTGAGAAGCAGAGCGGCTATAATTTAAAATATGATTTATCAAGCCCCAATACTTTTAAGTTTTATTTTTTATTTCACACCACTCTTAGCTTTTTTGGATACTGTTATGAACGTATTGAAGATTTTTTTAATTCGTTCAAATTTACAACTTCATAACTATCGATTAACTAATCAATTATTCATTATCATGTATCTTGAAAGAATATTGCGTTGGACATTCAATATTAAGGATCTAACCAGTCGAATATATGTAAATTTAAATAGTGTGTAGATAGTTTCAAATAATATTTAATAAAATCTGGCAGCGGAGAGGTTAGCGTGTGCGCCTAGCAATCCGGGAATTACGAATTGGATTCCCACATCTGTTTAGTTTTTATAAAATAATATATAAAATGCTGGACTACACATTTGGCTGGGCAGTTTTCTGACAAGTATTTTTTTAAAAAATTAATGTGTCAAGACATGTCTTTACATTGCGGGGATCTATATACTTCAATTCCGGACATCTTCATACTGTGTAGATCCATATGTTCCACTTTTGAAGCGAGCATGGTTAAAATAAAACTTTTCTAAAAATATATGTATTTTCAAATACGTTAAATCTGAGAATATGAGAATGAGGATTGACAGAATAAAAAAAAAATTTAATAAAATAATAAGGTTTGATATATTTTTCTGACGTATAAATAAAGTATTTTTATCGTCCAAATAAGGCATTTCTCCGAGTCTTAAAATAACGTAATTCCGTTTTCGCCATCTTAAAAATAATATTACGTACATTTTTTTTATGATTGGCAAAATTGCGCCCAAGAAGCTTTTTATATCCCAAAGCTTTCGCTGTGAAAGTTCTGTGAATACAGTCCACTGCAAGAATTTTGGCGAAAGACCGTTTCAGTTTTATCAGTAACAACCTTTCTTTTTTATCTTACTTATCATACACACAGCTGAACGAAATATTTTGTAATTATTTTTTAGCTTAGTGTAATCAAGAAATTTATAACCCAAAACTAGTATATATATTATATCTATCAATATATATAATATATATTGATAGTAAGCATTTGTTATATCTTCTTCTTCAATGTTTACTCTACGTACCGTTTCAGGTTACCGCGTGGTGTATTGGGGATGAATGATTTTTTTATTTCTCAAAACATCCTTTGAATACGTTTACGTGATAAAATTTTGCGACTAAATGACATTTTTTCGAAAAACGAAATTTATTCGCGCATAAGACGACTTGATAATAAACAGGCTTTCATAAAACATACACGCTACGCGTCCAAACTACTACTAGTTTCAACTGCATAACTTTTAATACAACCAGGTCTACAATATTTCTCTCAAATATAAACTAGATCACCAAACTCTTATTATAAGTGCTATTGGCGGTAAATAATAAAATTAACTGACATTTAAATCTCACTAAATACAAGTGTGAACAGAATCTTAAAAACAAAACTATTTTCTCATGCGTTTCGTGGATGATATACATAAATAATAAAATTAATGGAATCTAGCAAGTAGCTTACCATATTAATTATTAACGCCATAAATAGTTGGAGAAAGCTTTGGTTAGAGCTTTCGTTGTACAAAGATATCATAGTTTATAAATCGATAAAATACTCAATGATAGAGGCAAATAAATTTCATATAGTGTAGTAAATAAATTGTTGTACCAATGTCATAAGTAGGAAAATTGGAAAACTACTTAGTTATAAGCGTAATTTTAAGCAAAAACCAATGTAACGAGTCTAATGCAAAAAAAAACATATTCTTTAACTTAAAAATTCAATTATTATGGACATCTAACTTAAGTTGACACTCATGTCTCGAATCTGCCATTATATAAATTATTTTATCGTAAAATAAGACAAAGAAATTAATAGTAATATTTTTAAACTGTATTTAAAAAACTATTGCATAATAAATAATATATATGAGAGGTATATTAACTAAAAGAACTTATTCCATTAGGCCAAAATTTGAAAGAGAAGATTTTGAACAATTATTTCTTATGTAGAACAACCAAATAGCATGTAAACTAGTTGACAAAATCATTTTCGAAAATATTGAAGACAAAAATAAACATTGAACAGTAGGCTATATGATTTTTTTATATAAAAAGCAGTCGTTCAAAATAATCTCCTTTCAATTTTGGCATATTGGAATAAGTTCACTTTGAAACAACGCCCCTAATATACATTCCGAAGCAATAAACCCGAAACTATTTGTATATAAAATTAATCACGACGGTACGTTCTTGGGAAAGTTCGTATTTCTTTTCTTAACATTCTGAGTTATGGACATTCAACATTTTTGCCAATTTTGCCAATTTTGCCAATTACTCGTATTTTCGCTCACTCGAACGTAATTGGTGAAAATTATGGATTCAGCAGACTTGCGAATATCGCAAAACAAAAATAAGCCGATAGTGATTTTCCCGCAAAATTTTCGTGAAAGCTTCATAAACAGAAAAAAATTACCTACCCATTTATACCAATAAATAAATGATATCTCCACGAAACCTTTGCTTTTTTATGACGAATCTTTTTTATAAAAGAGATCATTCTGTCTATTACTAATTGATATATAAGGTATCCCAAAATGACCTGATATTTTAAACTCGCACAAATTTTTCACTACTTTTTTACGCGTTACTTAACTGACACTTTATCTTAAATTAACTACAACGCTTACTCATGACAATAAACAAAAACATCTGCTCTGGTTTTGCCGTAAGCAAATAATTTATGCCTACGTCTTTCTGCCTTTCTTTCTCGGTATTTTAAATTAATTGTATTTGTAAAACAAATATTTCTCACAATATATATTTATCATACATTTAAGATATTATAAATTGTTATTATGAAAAGGCTAACTACATTAAGCCTCAGTCAAGTGATACACTCAGCTTTTCGTTCGTTACCTCTTAATATATACGAATACATGGTTTACTCAATAGATAGTAATGAAATTAAGTCTTCATGTACCTGAATTTCTTTGTGCTAATATTTGTTAGTACATTTCTATTTTTTTATTTTTCTTTTTCTCTGCGTCGTGTGGAGACATGTGTGTCTTTTCGTTTATTTCTCTTTCTCATTTTATATCTCTTCTCTTGTTTTCTCTCTATGTTTTATGGCAGCGTGTAACTGTCACATTTTCATTTCCTTTTTTGTGTCAGAAATAAAATTAATTATATATATATATGAAAAGGGTAAGTATTACATATTTTATGATATCATGTCATTTACATACAAACAGCCGGAAAAATTTAAAAGACCTCAATTAAAACGTCACAAATGATTGAAAAATATAATTCCTTAGTAACATTAAATACAGCTAATACAAATTTAATGAGATTGTAAAAGTAATCTGTTTTAAAAATCATCACACTATGAGATCTCCCTAATTCAATGTCATGCCAAATGATTAAAAATACCTTAAAACTTTCGATTGTCAATATTATTTCTCAGTTACACGGGTAATACCTATTTCGTAAAAAAGAGGGTTGCAGCACTTAAGCTTTCTCTTTTTTGTCAAATATTTGCATAAAACATTTCGTTGCCAATTTCTCTGTCTACTCCGAAATTCATCAACACTTATGCTAGATATTTTAAGCTTTTTGTCATTGGACTTTTAAACAGGCTCTTCGTATGCAGGCCGCTATAAGCCTAATGTCTAATATGAAATGGGTGAAAGCTTTTCATTAAAAAAACTGTCAATATTCATAATAAAAATGTGAAAAAACCTAATTTCACAAATTCTAATATCGTATTGTTTGATGTAAAATAAAACACTTTAATAATGGTACCTCTAATCGATTAATAAAAAATGATATTTTTTTATAAACTTGACATTAGATATTTATGAAACTGTACTTTTTTGGATTTATATCAAATACAATGCTATTTGATTTGAATTTGTGTACCCATCAGGCCATTTGATTTAGTTCCCACAAGGGTGAATCTCATTGCTTTTTTCATGGTTTACCGCAATTACTTGACCAAATAAGATTTGTTATGATGAGTATTTTTCAGTATGATTTTGTATTGTGTTGTTTTTCAGCATATTAGACTTTGTGACAAGTCATAAGTAATTTATATTTACTCCTCAGTCATTCCCGTCAAATAAAGTAGATCGACATTAGAATTTCGTGATAGTAAGCTTTATCAAGATCAGATGTACTAGGCAGGGTCGCACCATGCTAACGTTCAGATTTTGCGCCACACAAGAGTGCCTGAATTTGATGGGCTCTTTTTGATAAGAAAAGTAAAATACTCGTATATTCGCTAGTATTTTTACGTGCAACGATATTTGGATAATTAAAATAAGTAAACTATAATTTTTTGTACCATTTTCGCTCACAACATGGAGCATATGAATCTATACAGTGGGAAGAAATCCACTCCGAAATAGGTGTTTATAGATCTTCGCAATGTGAAGACGTCTTGAGAGATTATTTTTCACGAGAATTGTTTGTCAGACAATTAGTTAAGCCCATGAACATCCAGTCTTAAATTTTCGGATTTTTTAAATCCGACAGATGGGGAATCGAACTCGAATTCCCCGGATCGCTAGGCGCGCATGCTGCCAACTTCGCTACCGGGGACACAATAGATGTGATATTAATATAAAATAAAAAAAGTTTTAAAATATAAAGAGCTAGAATGTTGAAAATGTACACGTTGTAAACCAATAAAAATATGTTTAAAAACGTCTTGCACAAGGGCACTTCTTACCCATAGCGCGGCATTTCGCTTGACTATACTATGTCCACAATGGTTCGAAATGAGATAATTGAGTTTGAAAGTTTAAAAAACTGTTTCTTCTATTCAATAGTTATCTTATTTATTTGACTTTAAACTATTTTAGTTAATATTTCTGCAATCTTGTTTTTTTCTCCAATATTTTAACTTATATGGGTTTCTAAATTTACAGTTATACTGATTTTGACCACTTTTGTCATATCTTGTTAATGCTATTTTGTTCTATATATTTTTAAGGACTAGTTTATTCTATGTCCATCAAATTACTGGACATACTCGTAGAATAATGTAACATTAATAACACTACTACGTTTGTTACAGCAAGAATGTTATTAGGAGTAAATACTTGTAGTAGATAAATTGCAGACATACTCAAAAGTTTAAATTCACTGATCAATATGTGTAAAGGCGTCACTAAATAGCAATCTCGATTAATGCTTAAAATTTCCAGGCCATACCCCACATTGTATCAAATCCCATAGCGAAAGGACCCCCACCAAAAGTTTAATAATATTAGAAATTATGACCGAATCTGGGGTCCTGTCGAACTTTATTCGGGGGATGGTAAGCAGGGGGTAGTTTCTATATTCTACTACAGCGCCATCTGTTATTTCCCACGGGAACGATGACGCCATGTTGAGATAGCGCCTGTTTTTATACACCCCCATTACTAATGCAGTGTCAGTTGATTCGTCTTTGTGAATGAATAGATAAATGATTTTTTTTTTCATATCTATGAATGAAAAATTAAAAAGTATTTTCAATCGTAGACAATTAATTTGTAATTATAACTCAACACTTTTCATTGAATATAACCTGGCCAACTTTATATATTTTTGCATAATTAATATAAATCTTGTCTCCCCGGTTACCGTGGTTGGTAGCGTGCGCGCCTAGCAAGCCAGGAAATGCGAGTTCGATTCCCCATGTGGTCGCATTTTCTTTTAAAAAATCTGAAAATGCAGGACTGGATGCCCATTGAGTTGAACAATTGTCTGACAAACGATTCTCGTGAAAAATAAACTATCAAGACGTCTTCACATGGCAGAGATTGATATACTCCACTTTCGGAGTGAATTTATTCACACTGTGTGGATCCATATGCTCCATTTTAGGAGCGAACATGGTGTATTTAAATATATTTACATATATATATATATAAATCTACTTTTCAATTTATGAAATGTCCAATTCGTACTAAAGAAGCACTGTATCGGATATTTCAATGTATTATACATTTTATACACAATGTTAACTTCAATATGTTAAATTCCAACAATGCATATATTAACTAGTCATTTTATTCGCTAACTGTTAGTTTTCGTTGTAACTTACAATGCTTATTATCAATAGATGCATGTTTCTATCTATTTTGGTATATAAATTTGCTCTAAGCTTTATGATCGATGTCATTTAATAATTATGAATATATTAAAGTGATTCAGAAAAATCAGACTATGAATACAGATATGGGTATTTTTCAAAATCCAATTCTTTTTTTACACATTGTTTTTACACGGTTTTTTACATTTTTTTTGCTTGAATCCAATAAACCCGAAAATGTGAAAAGAAAAATTAGACAGGCTCTGGATATATCAAGTGATGAAACCGATTTCGTACCAAATGTGTATAAAAGAGTTTGTCGATTGCCGTATAGTGATAGTTTTTGTTACGATTTTTTTAATAGAATTCAAATACAAAAAATAATAATGAATTTAATTTTTTTCCATTGATTTTTATCCGAGGAAACTTATCCACTATTATTCATTGTTTTAGTTTTTTTATACAGTTTTTACACGGTATTACGTTGAACGTATCCATGGCTTAAAAATAAATGTTTGATCTACAGCTTTAGTTACATAATTTTGATAAAATAACGTTTATTATGCTTAGCGCCTTTTGTGTGTACTTTGACTGATTTGACAGTGTATTTACTGACTAGTTAATATATTCATCATCGATGTTCATACTTTAACTGTAACATAAAATATTCTCTCAAAATTGACGCATATAAATTATGTCTATGTGATTTTGACGACAAAACAATAAATAAATCGTGAATTTCTATTTATAACAGAAATTAATTATTAGTTTTAAGTAAAAACTTTCACAATACTGTCCCTGAATTTTGTGCCTACGGCTCAGTGTGAAACAAATCAAAGAAATAGAGCAAGGCAGGTAAGGAAATACTACCTGATGATTCTCACGTGGATTCATAAAAAGTATATGTATTACATATATGTTGTTATTTACTGATTGATTAATACCAGAGTGTGGTAATTCTTATTATACACAATATCTAGCTTTCTCGAGAAGAAACCTTCTCGTTTGCCGTAAGATTTTGCCATTTTTTCAAAAGCTGCAAAATTATCCTTCCTAGAAACCAAGTCACGACGGCCGACCGGTCCGACAAATGGTCGAGCCGGCTTGAAAAGTTTTTCCCTTTCAATTGACATATGGATACACTCCCAGAGGATGTAATTGGAATCCTGCATTTCGCCACATAAGTAAGTAGGAGATTCTATAAGACCAAGCTGACAGAGCTTGGAGGCGAAACCGGTGACCGATTAATAACTGGGAAGTCCAATGGTCTGGAGTCAATTTGCTTATCTCCATGCGTCGCTTTAAGTTTGAAAAAAAATGTCTGGCTCGTTTGGAGGAGGCCCTCGACCGCTTTGACCACGCACACCAACCAAATTCTTGGAAGCTGATCCTGAGACACTTTTGTCACTTATGAAGAGCGCATCACGTTCGTTACGCCACGGTATATGCCCGCATAACGGGTGTGGTAGGTGGTGGAGGAAAAAGCGAATGATCAATAAGAATTAGCGGATTATATCAACTTTATAATTATTTTCTTTCGTCATTGAAAATATATTGCGATATATTATTATGTAAAATTTAATATTTAATATATTTTTAATACGCAGTAGATCCGCCCTACTGTATAAAGTGCATACCCTTACCTTTGACCTTAACTACCCCTAAAGTATCAAAACTTAGAAGGCAATTTGGTAATATTCTAGTTAAGACCGTGCAGAAAACTGATATACGTAAGTTGATAGTGCTTACTGCGTCATACATTAATATTAACACTTGACACACTATATACCTTATTTACATAGTAAAAAGTAAAGACCATGCTTTGGTTTAGAATGTTTTTAAAAAAAAAATGACCTAGAGAAATCGTGTAGAGATTTTTGTCTCCCTCTTCATACTTTGTGTAATTTCTTTCTTTCTTTATCATGTGTGTGACAATATCATGTCACTATAATTCTTACCGATTTATATATACAACATCATTCATATTTTGACTATAAACTTGACAAACCTTATAGATATTTCTATCTTTCTCTATAAACGTTGTTCATTATCTCTATCTCTCTCTTTCGTGTGTACATACGTTATAATGATATTCAAAATTACACTACCGCGCCTGAAAAATTACTTAAATTATTAATGAATAAGTTGGCGCGTTCGATTATTTGCTGATTTGTTTATTGTTTTTGTTTGCAATTTAATCTAATTCTACAACATATAATAGTGAGAATATTAGTATCAAAAAAATGAGCCAATCTGAAACTGAAGAACTTTAATTACATCGACCAATACTGAAATAAAATTAAATATGCAAATTACAATTTATTCTTTTTTTAACGAAGGTCAATCATAATATACTTTATTAATTACCAATGAAAACCTTCGACATCCTATAGCATTTCGTCTTCCAGTTCCTAATAATAATAGTAATACTAAATCTAAATTTTAAACGAATTCAACTTAAAAATTATTTAGGCTGTCGCTATACCCTCAAAATTATAGTTAATAAAACGATCCTGAATAAAAGCTTATAAAAATACAGTTCATCCCATTGCAACGCGTAACTTATAGTCACCTGACAATTATGTTTTATTGATTTTTCCATATTCCGCTCAAAACAAGTTTATTGTGACGTCGTCGAATTCATCATATGAAACGTGCTAATACGAATTCAATATTTCTTTAAATATTTTATCAAACATATAAACGCTATATTTGTATCCGTATATATCTACATTTCATTTATAATGTTCTTCATGGCTTGCATAATTTATGTCAGCAAATTATACCGCATAATTATTGACTTAACATTTATTCTTATTCAAGTTGAGTATGACTAAAGAAAATACCACATCCAACACATTCTTCGTCTTTCTGTATTAACTAATCATCAAGTGAAATCAATAGTAGAACAAATTATGTTAAAATATTCACATACATTACAAAAGATATATTAATACAGAATTTCCAAAAATCTTCATATAAAAAAGATGTTTATCATATCAAAACAATTATTGGAAAACACTTAACATAATGATTTTTAAATTGTATCCTATTAGAAAGTTAAGTAAATAGCCCTCTCAATATGGAATTATACACTGTGGAATAATTTGGTTGTTGGTGTAGGATTTATGTCCACAATTTCCGGCAACGAAATCCCATAAAAAGAACGTTTTATTGAAGTATATTTGTATCATAGCTTTTTAGATAGATAACTATCAACCTTCAATTTCATGCGAGATGTCTGGGACTTCTGTATAAGGTTAAAACCAAATGCCACCTGTTCAATGCTTGCATTCTTTCAGGGCTGTTTTACAGTTATGAAACAAGGCATCCAACAACAGTCCAAAGTTACCGTGTTCTTCACTTTGAGAACAAATGCCTGCGATGGATTTTGGGAATTCGGGGTGGCATAATCTAATTCGAAACGAGGAGATAATACAACGGACCATACGGTCACTTACCACTAGCAAAGTGAAGCCGAGATGTTGGACTTGGCTTGGCTACATATCGAGGGTGCCTCAAAAGATTTTTAGCCTAGCCTGCCTATTCTTTAAGCTGACCGGTTTTAGGCGTTCTAGAAGGACGATAAGTACTATTTATAGAATGTATTCGGAGGAATTACGGGATGTAAGTGTGATCTGGGAGGACGCAACAATACTGACAGATGATGAGAGTTCTTGGAGGCGGCATGCAGTCCCCATATGCTCCACTAAGAGATAAGATACGGAAGAAGAACTATCAAAATGTGTATATATTCATTACGTGAACCAAAAAGTTATACATTTGTATCTTATCTCTATGGTAATCTGAATAAAATTATGATTAATGCCCTAAGTTTGTCAGATTAAACCGTTTTGAGTAGTTTTTAAATTCAGGGTATGAGTTCAAACAATTGAAACAAATGAAAACAATAAATCGACGTAAAATCGCTATAAAAACATGAAAATGTCCATTGTACCATTGTACAAAATAATCTGTTTTTTTTTCATTTTGAATAGTAGTTCAATTATGTTTAATGTTACAATAACTTCATTACCATAAAGTCTTGATATAACTGACTTCAAATATATGGCAAACAAAATATTCATGAAGAATTGAAAGTGAAAATAGTGTAAAATGGTTAGAATAGTTTGTTTAATGGCCAAGATTTAAACATAGATTTAGAAGGTTTAGATCAAAAACACATAATATTGCTCGAGAAGAAGTAGCCAAAGAATATATTTTACAGTTATTGAGCCTCCAAGCTCTGTCAGCTTGGTCTTATAGAATCTCCTATTTGCTTATGTGGCG
>JAGVSQ010000576.1:0-37478 GCA_022683975.1 Rhyacophila evoluta | reverse complement strand
CTTTACCTTTATCTCCATCTACTACATCAATATCGCAAGATTGCTGTTGCTTTGCAAATAAGTTATCCTGAATAACCGCCAAATTTTGATATTCATTGTATGGGCGATTAATTGGAGGTCTGTTTTGAGTGAACACATGGGTGTCTGGATTCGGAGTAATGGCACGTCGAGTGTTTCCTATGTTAGGCTTCTCAGGACTAGGAGTAACCGATCTCCTAAGAATATTTTGGGGCGGAGCATTTCCAACGCCAAGATTCGGGAATGGAATAACCGCTTTTGGTGCAGTTTCTGTATTGCACGGTGTTCCATTGGGTGTTGCATACAATAAAAGTAGTGGTTGATATCTTCCTCGTCGACATTTCTCAACAACTTGGTCCCACCGAGGACCGACTTCTTTTACTGTAGCGTCATCAAAATATATCCATAGTCGCAATTTAGTGTGGAAGAAGAACGTAGAGTAATGCTTTCCATAATATGTCACTACTCCGACAAGGTTGTGGACGGTCTGCGACGCCCAGTGCTGGTCGACGACACTATGGAAGATATCTTGAAGGGTCAATGTTGTTCCGACGGTGCTGAAGACGTCCATAATGTGCTCCAGGGTCGGTCGTTCGGAATCCCATACTACTCCTACGGACACTATCTCTGGCCTGTTCATCAGAGAGCGGCATATTTGGGTCTTTGCTCCACACGAGCTCTGTAAAATTAAAAAAGAATTCTTTATTATTATACAAACTTAATCAATATGCAGTATACTTTCAACCTTCACGTTTTATTGTTAATTAGTAATTTGGTTACTAGGTATAAGTACAATGCACTGATTTACTTCAATAGAAATATTCTAGTAAAATTGATATTACGAATGAATCAGAGTGGGAAATGATGAGGAGTTTTCCTTCACTCAGTAGTTGCTTGATCATACAGAAGGTCTGTGTTTACAAAGACAATTTTTGAAATTATAAAAAATTTTGAATTATTAATGTATAATACATATTTCTGTTCACGTTTTTGGCCTGCATTTTTATTTATTTTTGCCTAGTTTGCTTGAGATAAAAAGTGAGTGATAACACGAGAGTGCACAATACACCCATCATTGATTTGACTTTATGGAATTTAGATAAATCATAAACATAAGATGATGCTACTTACAGGGCAATCTCGTATATCGCCCATGCCGCCGGCTCTCTTGAGCAGGTCTCCAAAGTTGTCTGTGTTCTGTCCGCAGGATGTCGGGTTCGATACATTCTGTCGAGCTTGCGTCGTCAGAGCGGATGCTGATACGTAGTGAACCATCTGCAAATGAAAACATAATTAATTACAATAGTAAAATCTTAACGCCAAATCGGAATTTCTCAAATGAACTTACTCAATAACAATTTATTTCGATTTCAGACAGATATTCGGAAATTGTCATTAATGATTTTGAAAATGCTGGGATTCATAATCCCAATATCAATGATAACATTTAAATGTGTATTCTAGTCCAATATTTAATAATATAATGGATAATGATAAAAGATCCCATATAAGTGCAAAATTTTGACTTCATGAATGACGCAAGTTAGTATATCGGATAACATGAAGTACCTGTATATAATTTTTATAAAAGGAGTCTCAAATTTTTGTTTTATTTCAATGTTTTATAGTGCATTCATCATCAAATATTAACCACTCATATGTTCAAATCATTTGATCATTAAACTCTTTTTGATCACAATATTGCCAATACTGAAATTCAGGAATAAAATAACAATGGCCGCCGCTTGATTGCTTAGATATCACTTGTAACTACTCGCATTGAATTAAGACTATGCGCACTGTTTGTTAGAAATGATACATGTGAATTCTCTCAACAATCAAACTGAAATAGGCCAAATCAAAAACTTGATAAACAAGAATATTACAATGTAGCCAGCAAAATTAACAAAATGTAGCAACGGAATTATTCCAAATATAATAATTCAAACTAGACGGAATAAGATTTTAAATTACTTAATTAGAATCCAAAATGTACGAAAAATATTTCATTTTCTCTACTTATATTCTCGAAGCCCTGGATTATCTAAATAAAATTTACATAAGTGTGTGTTTTGATATCTGTATTACGCGCCAGCAAGCATTAAAGACCTCGCATTCCATTTAAGTACAGAATTGGTTAAATTAATATGTAATATTAGCCGTTTATTAGAGATTTTTTAATGGAGAAATAAAAACGTCGTCAAGTCGAGTTGCCGTCGCCCACACCGCTTGTAAAATAAATTATTATTTATCTTCGGCGTTACAAAACGTGCAAATGTTAAAATTCAAGGTAAATCACTCTTACTTATTGAAAAGTTACGATAATGTTAACATTTAGGACACCTACGGTAGTTAGTGCATTGGCGTGCAGTAAAAAATAATGACAATATTTTTATGGAGTTGCCAAAAATGGAAGCTGATTTTTACTCGAAAATTTTATTTTTATCAAAACGGTCACGGAAATCTCTGAAATTTTTCACACATAAAGCTTTAATGAAATCAACTCTTTATTTACTTTGTTATTGAATTGTAGTAAGTTGATTAAAATACAGATAAACATAAACTTTCATATAAAAAATATGTGCACAAACACATGACTGCAGAACTACTTAAGAGATTCACCTCTTACATCAATTGCATTGATAGTTGTTAAAACACAAGTTACAAAACAAAAAACGCTTTTAAAGTCGGAAAAATAATTAAAAAAAAAAAAAAATTATTTTAAAATATCCGGAAGATAGATATAATAGACATAGTGACTGTGGTAAAGTCCTAAAAACTTTCAAATAATATTGAAGTAAGAATGATTTTACTGATCTCTCACAACTTTTACGAACGGCATACTAGGTGTTTTAACAATCATTAATTCAATTGTAAGATTTCGTTACACGTAAGTAGGTATTCTAATGTTATTAATCGATATGGGTTAAAAATATTCAAACGTTTCAAGAAATTGACATGTATTGTCGTCATATTTCGATACACGTTTGTACGTTTTACCATATTATGTTTAAATCATTCGTATTTTTTGAAGGATTACATATACGTTACATGCAATTGATTTGTGTAAAAAAAATAAACCGCATTTGTAGTGTTATTTATATTGAACAAATACTTCAAGACTTATCGATTGATTTGTTTACAAAACGTTTTCTTCTGCGAACCATTAAAGCCTGCAAGCACGTCATTGTGTAAAATATAATCATCGGAATGTTTTAAAAACCTTACGGCGGTATTCTTTCAATAATGCGTAATACGTGACTTCGCAATCTAAGTGAACATTTAATTATTTCATTGAATCCCGAGATTTTTCTCGATAGCGAATGAATATAAAAATATACGGCGGCATTTTCAGTGGGATTAAACACTGCGACAAAGGCAATAAATTCTTATTGACTTCTTTCATCAATAAAACCTATACATATAGAAATTTAAACACCTATTTTTCCTATCACGCACAGCAATTTTGACACAATGATGATCGGATTATTTTACGATTAGCCACCGGTCTCAACAATAGATATTTATTTTATATAATAAATAATTGCCATATTGGCCAAATCCTAATTCATTCTTTCAGACCTTAAACGAGGAGCCTAAACAATTTTATTGCAGTTGTTTCTCATCAGGTTGTTTTATTATTACATTATTAATATAGAAAACTACGAAGTACATACATAGTACCTAATTTGCACTTGAAATTTGACTATGGATATTGTCGACGCCAAGAATATAAATGATGAATCAGCGCATTTCTAATGTTATCTGTAATTTTACTCTATGATATTTGATATATTTTTTTTAATTTTAAGACAAAGACTCCTAATTTTAACGCCATGTAATAAAATACGGTATAATATATGATTACGTATTATTCGAGCTACGTTTGTTGGCGTTACTAACTGGGCGTGTAATAATTTTTTTATTAGAACCTATTACTACGTTCATAAATTATTTTTATACTGCCATGCCCATTTATGAATTTATTCGATTATTTTCCTAAAAATATAAATATTCCTAAAAAAAGATTTTTACTATTAATTTTGATTAAGAATTGGCAGACTTTGACAAAAGACTTGGTTTTAGAATATTTTAGTTTTAGTTGGGATTTTAATTCTCTTCGCCAGCGCGCTTCAGTGCCAGATGTCCCGAGTTAAAATTCCATAGCTGTAAGTATTTTTTAATTTCAAAGATGCAGGAATGGGAAGCCAATCCTTGTGAAGTCTTCACATTGTATGAATACATATTCGGAAAGGACACAGTGAAATAAACTCTTTCATATTTTTTTGGCACGCATGTCATAACCATAGGCTAGATGTAATTATGAATGTGTACTGAATTATTGATAAACACCATTGTTTGTACTTTCACAGCCATAAATTTTAATATATAACGAAATAATAATACATAATAAAACAAAAATAAGAGGTACTTACAAGTATCGTTTTACATAAATATATTTAATTAAATTTGTTACGTTGGCTTGTGCACGTGGGCGACATGGTAATTTAAATGTAATATATTATTACGTACGCATATAATAATATATCTGAAATTAATATGATGCGAATGATCACTGTTATTAAAATTAAATTATAATTAATTATTGAGTATACTTTGAAATTTATCGATGTCATACATCACAACTAATTTGGAATGTGGCATTGTTATTATCGTTTGAATGTTCCCAAGAAACACTTGACATTTTGATAGTTGATTTTATTATTTTTATTTATTGAGAATTTATAGAAGTCAAAAATATTTGAATAGTTTGTGGTGGGAAATTTGGTGTTGATGTGTTTCAAAAATACCTTTTTACAGTATGTACAAAATCAATCAAAATTCATTACAGCACTATAACATAAATGGACAGAATTTTAACACTTTCGTAACCAAGGTACGTGTTGGTAGTTAGCATAAGTTAGCATGCGCGGTGCGAACGTGTGGGCCGACGACTAGGGACAAGTGGCGACTCTCGACACTGACGACACCGGCGAGTGTCACGAAGGAAAAATCGACCACTTCCACCAGAGTCGCCATAAAAGGTTCTGTCTTTCGGCGCCTGTGCGATTGTGGGTCTAGTCTGGAACGATCACAATGGCGTCACAAATGACGCCTGGGTATTTTTTATATTCATAATTTATCTCACCACAGTGAAACTTTGATTGTACAACATTCAATGGCTAAGCATATATTTCTTTTTTATAATAACCTTAAACGTTACTCAGTAGAACTCGTAACTTGCAATAATTAAGTAGATTACAGTATAATTTTACACGATAGATGGTGTATTGAAATCTATTTAAAACCTCTAAATACACATTGCATTTGACAATAGTATTGTGAGTGTTAATAAAGTCAACGACCAATTGCGCTAAGTCTATCTATAATAATTATCACCCGCATGTTAGGTTAGTGTTCAAATCTCAAGGAACGTAATGATTTTTGAAATCTGAAGATGCAGGATTGAATTTCCGATACTCGTGAAAAATAGTCGGACACGATTTATCAGTTCCGTATGCCCCAAATTCGGAGCAGACATATGTTAAAAAGTATGCAATCAGTATTTTGATTTTATTAAAAATTAAATGAGTGCAGCAGTTTAGTGACAATAAATATATCCTGATGGAAGAAAAATCTTTATATTTTTAAAAATTGTTGAGATGTGTGTGCTCCGTGAAGTTTAGTAACATCTTTATTATTTGAGGTCAATATTGTTGTTATTTTGAAATATGGAGTAAATATTCATTGACATTTACCCTGTCTTCGTAAAATATCATTGGCGCTACTGTTCCGGACCTTAAAATTAGTTAAGTCTAGCGTGGGCCACGTATTCGTAATGAAAAACAACTTAGCAGTAGGAGGCTCTTCCTTCTTAATCGAGTTGCCAACACTAGAAACGATTTTCCGTGGGAGTCGGTCAAACAAGGAAAAATTTGGAATGTAATATTTTTAATATGGTAACACCACCTGTATAATATTTTGAATACACCTAGACCCACGGATGTACTCTTATATTGTACTCAACAATAGTTAAAACCTTCGCGTTAATTTTTTTTGTAAAGACGAGAAGCTTAATTTTTATAATTATCGAATGAATAACACTGCAGACAAGTGCCTTGATGGCCGAGTTGGTCATCGCACACTGTGTCACCGGAAGTCGTGGGTTCAAATTCTGTAGACATATATTTTTTCAAAACTTAAAAATGCAAGATTGATTGCCCAATACTTTGAGCAATTACCTGAGAGGCATAAGTATGGATTGGTCAAATAATGGATTTTATTACTAGACGTTATAGAAAAGTGCTGAAAATGACACTTATTTTATCATTTATGCAACGAAACAACGATTGCGTTCAACAAATAATGGTATTTGATTTATTACGAGTATGCACACGTTTTTAATTTATATCCCCCCATAAATGGATCTACATTTATATCTATAATTCTCTTCAATGTAGAAAAAATATTTTTACTTTTTCACAAAAATTGATTATCAGTCAATTGCTCAATTTATTCGGCATCAAGTCCTGTATTTTAGGACTTTTAAATTCCTGCTACTGTGGGATTGGAACCAGCAAACTACAGCTTCAAAGCGCACACGATAATCTCTTAGTCAAAGTATGTGCATATTTGAAAATGGAATCTCGGTGAGTGTATAATAAATAATAAATTTGTTATTATTATGTAGTTTTTTTATATTCTAAAAAAGATTTCTTTGCGTGATGAGAAGGTGTGCGATCATCAACTTCGTGTGAGAGATTTAAGTGACGATTAGAGCAGCGAGTTTTCACACTGAATTACGGCTAGAAAATTGGTTATCCACAGAAACTAAAAAAATACCATAAGTAATGACACTAAGCAAAAAATGTAAATCTTGTTTGAGCAATGACAAATTCACAATCACATCTTTTACTGGTGAGATTTTGAATATTCTACAATTCTTTTTTCATAAAGCGTTTATATTTTGACAGCATTAACAATCTGCATTGATGTGAGTGAATGAAATTAATAAATAATGTTATTATAAATTCTTATTGCATTCGGATGTGATAAGAAAAAAAAAGGCAAGTGACCCTAGAAGACACTGGACATTGGAATATTAGGAGAGATAGCAGAATGAATCAATGTTGAAACAACAAAGGATATATCATTTATTTTATTCCAGTTATTAAAATACTTCTTGGCATCAGGGTTATATTTAATATATTATAAGATATGCATTTTTAATGCTTTAAAGACATGGCAAGTTGATATGCGTTATCGCTGTCTCAAATGAACGCAATATAAATTGTATGAAGTAGTTTTATTTTATATTTCTATTAATGTTTCAAAATATGTGCATGTATGATATTCAGACTGTGTATTGAATTTAATTTTGGGTCACTTTCAAATACTGGTGGTTTCGGAAAATGATCAATTCAATAACGTTATTTGCTAATGTAAAATAAAAAATCTATGTATTTTCTTGACAAAATTGCTAAGGTTATAGGCGTTTGCCTCGATTATTTATCCGGTAGATTTTCATATTAATGGAAAAGATATAATTAAGTTGTTATAGAACCCTTGACGTACATAAAATATTAATATGTGCTTTAATAAGTGTATGATATGAAAAAGATGACGCATATGCTTTCATCCGTAGCCAGCGTCCGCCATGTCTGATATATTGTCGATTTAGAAAGCTCGATGTTCGTGACGGGAGTTAGGTTTTTGTGGAAAGAAAAGGAATATATAGTTTTGTGAATCAAAATCATCGGTATCTTTTGTGCAAAAGTACTCTCAAGTTTGCTCCATTTATAATTTAATACCGATTTATATAGAGAGAATTAAGATTATATAATTAAAAGTATTTTAACTTATCAGTGATTAATAGTAGTCAAGCTCTTAAACTCTAAATTATAATGAAAATTTATTAAATTAAAATTTCCCAATTTTTCTATTAACGCAGATTTTTTATTTCACTAAATCAAGCCATCGGACGTGGGTTTGTTTATTGAGTCAGAAGAAAAATCGACAAATATAATCGATTTATTGGCGTAGGTAAGGATATTTTACTTTCACCAAATAATATCGTGTTATTATTTTGAATTATTACATCTATCCTTGTATGGAAAACTGCAATGGTTATACTTTGCAAAAAAAAGCATTACAATAATTATCGGTGACGTCTCTTCAACAGCTAAAAAGTGGATTTGAACCATATAATAATGGCATAATATTAAATATAGCGGTACAATAACTGTGTGTAGGTGTTGCACGCCAATAAATTACAAACAACTAAATAAAAAAAAACTTGAATAAACAAATGACTTCAGTTTTTTATCATTATTTTTTGAAGTGTTCAATGGTACACCGAAATAAAAACATAAAACTTGTAGGTTCGTTTGTTGTGGGAGTATTAAAAACACAACATGGGGCCCGATAATAATAATATTTGCATATCTAGTATCACCTCTCACAGGGTTCTGGTATAATAAGCTTCTTGAGACTTTTATTTAGTATTTTTTACGTAAGTAGTAAGTGTCAATAATGTTTAAAATTTTATTTATTTTTTAACTCATCTTAACATTTCCGGTTCAGTTTTATTAACAAACTCACGTGGGATGCAAATTAAATCATGTAAATACACGTTTATAAATACTGGCAGTTGGCAATATTGTTCGAGTCAGGTGCGTCCAATTTGAGACGATTTGATTATCAGTAAATTTTCATTTAAGACTAACTATTTTTTGACATTCTGTAAGTATATTTTTGCTACCAAAACTAACTAGGACTTTCGTTCATACAAGTTTTTTGAAATAAATAGTTCGACAAATATTCGAAATTAAACTATACGAAATGTTCGGTATTGCCAATACACTTGTCACATTCATAAATTCTGTTGACTGTTTGATATCAAACGGCGTTAAGTCCACTGAGTGTAGAACTGAAAATAATGCAGGTTTTTTGCAACTTGTAAAAAAAATAAGTTGTGGTGGTTGAACTAATGTATGTTGTGGGGAAAAGCTCCGCATTGATGAGCTAGCGGATTCATTTATGAGTAGAAGTAGATCGGCCAATGACGGTAGAATTTAGAATTTTCTGTAACTGAATGCAGTTACAGAAAATTTTGAGAGAAACTGACTTCGAGCAAAAAAGATATTTTTATTATGCTGCAGTCCAAGAGTTTGGCATTGAACGTCGTCCTAACCATAATTTATAACATAATAATGCGATGTTTGGACTTGGCATTATCTAGAGAGGCACGACAAAAAATAGACACATCAAAACGAGGCCACATCAATGAAAAATGATCGTAAAGCTTCGACGCTAAAGAAAGAGACAGGTAAATGAATTGGTACCGAGAAGAGAAAAGTTTACGGGTTTTTTCAATTAGGAAACAAAGCAGAGTCCAAATTGTTCTCGGTCTCCCGCCGCGCCATTTACGGGAATTGAAATGTCTTTCTGTAGACCTGAGTCTATTCAATAACCAGTCAAAAAGGTGACGCTCGTTGAATATGTACTATGAGGATTAATGTGAAGCATTGTTCAAACTAGAAAATGACGATTTATTACCATCACTGTACGGAAGTATCAAATATTATCAATTGAATGTATCGATACAATATATAGATACATAATACCAGTATGAAAACAAATATCAAATGGAACTGTTTCTTACCTGAGTAAATGGTAATGGTTCGGATGTAGCGCCGCAGGCTGCGCAGACGCTCTGCTCCACGAGCGCCATGGCGAACTTCCTATGAGGCACGCAATGGGGTGCTCTGCAGGCATCCTCGGGTTCCGCGTGCGCTGCATGAGCGTGGACGCGGAGTAGTATGTTCTCGAAGCACTCTGCGGCGTCGGCCATGCAGCCTAACCGAAAGCGTCGCTGCCCGCAAAAGGGCGCCGCGAGGGCGCGACGCACCTCATCGGGCGGAAGTGCGCGTTCGCGGGAAAACTGTAGCTGGGAAAACAGCTCCTGCAATCAAAGGAAAGGTTGTTGTTTAGTATTGGTAATCATATTTAAATAACGCATACAGTTCTTGAATACGGATACCATTATTTGAAGTCGAAATGACTAAATTACATTATTTAGAGTTCAAATATACATACAATAACAAAAATAACACACACGATTACATACAGAGAGGGTATGAGAAATATAGCGTTCGTATACGAGATATAGCAAATTACATCATCATTGGACTGTTCCGGCTATCAAGTCATTTGTAATCGCTCATTTCCTCAATAATACGTTATACACCCTATTATCCATGATCTGCAAATAATTTTTCATAGTGTATTATTAATACATAATCTCAAAACTACTTGAAATTTGTAAAATTTCATATGGATTGTTATTTGCGGCTTTAGTCTCAAATATATTATTATGGTTATGGTTGATGACAGCTCAAATAGTTTAGAGTGTATACTGCTTATATCAACGGAATATGCTCAACGAACGTTCATTTAAAATGTAATGTTTTCAAAACGTATATATATACTTCCATAGACATGCTAAGTAAATTTGGTTTCAATTTTCTCTGCTGTATTTAGTACCCAAATAATTATTACGTTAACCAATAAACATATATTTAACAACGTTAAAACAAAGTTGCTTCGGCAAACGAGTTGATAAACGCGTATACTAGTGATCGCAGGTTCAAGTCCTATATTTAATGCATGATTGTTGTTGTCATTTAATCCTCGCGTAAAGTAATCAAGTCTAAGTATTCATTACGTAGTTTTGGATGGTTCTTAGACCTTGAGACAGACAGATTAAAAACACATATAAAGTCCAATTAATTTCGTAATAAAATATTAAGAAAATAGTCATGATTGGTATGCAAATGTACGTTAATTTTCATCAATAAATCGTTTGTTACCGAAACTTAAACTAAAATTACCATACGAAACGTATGTAAATATTCATAGTTTGCATATTTGGTATACCGTTAGCAAAATAATATACGGAAAACACTCTTTTAATTGTATGCCCACTGATTAGTATTTCTCTTACTGTAAAAAACGTTCATAATTGCATTCTGAATACAGAATCACCAAAGAGGCATTCGCTCAATACGTTTATATAATATATTTTAATTATATCTAAGATAAATACACGATTCTTGAAATCGCAAATATTAATTATCGTTTTTTATCATTTAATAATATGAATTTGTTATGCCGAATCGTATTCGTGATATTTGATAATATGTACAGTGTTTTCTGGTTTACGTGTAGTAGTTTGATCACAGAAAAATACATGTGTCTTTTTTATTCTATAAGATAATTATAAATCAATGATAGTATGTAATTATTATATGCATTTCATAATATTTTACTGTAATATGAACAGTTAAGCTTAATCAATTAGTTGTCTTTGATAAAACAGAATATAAAATACAGTTACAAATTATGTTATTAATTATAACCAGATTATATCAGTCAAAACTTAATTCTATCATGGTCAAATAATGATATTCAATTATAATTCGCACCATCGTTCGAGTTACTAAGTGAGCGTACTTGTATTCGCTAGACAGCTGACACCAGGGGTTCAAATACCATATTTGTATATTTTCTTAAATTCAGGATTGGAGAGCGATTTGTTAACAACCAACCGTCGTGAAATATGTTATATTATGTCGAGTCTTCATATTGTAGAGTTTACACAATGAAAATTATTGTAAATCTATAGGTTGATTGATTTTCGCTATAATTGTTTAGACTGTAACACCATTATTAAGACATGCTAGAACAGTTATCGAAAAAACTGATTAATTATCGATTAAAATTGTAATGTTGAACCGTTCTAAAAACGCTATACTTTCTAATCAACCAAGAAGACTTATATTATATTTACTACGAAATGTTTTTAATGAATAGTAGTAATGCTTAAATAATGGGAGAATATTATAGTAAGACGTATGACGCAAAAACGCTTGCACACAAGCCAGAGCTTATGTGACCTGTGACCAGTGATCGGTTCATCAAACTTGTACTTCCAGATTATGACGTCATTCACCATATGTATATGTATATGTATAATATACAAGATATCTAGCATCACAATATTAATATGTGGTCTGTTTATTGGGAAATACAAATTCTTGACTGTTGATTTCAATGATTGCAGGTAATGGCTGGACAACGACACGTAACATTGGTAAGTAACAAGAAGCAGAAGACCATTTTTCTCTGCGGAGACACAAGCACAGGTGTTCATTTAGGTTTTTTCTAAACACTTCGTCAGCATTTAGGTAACACACTGACAGAATGGAACATTGTAACAGGTTATCAGTGGCGTTCATTACACCTTAAGAGAGCTACAACTTTGCAGTTAAAGATAGACGGATGACCTCACTTTAGGCTTTCAAATTGTGAAAATTAGAGCAATTTCTAATTGAGAAAGTTAAACAAGGGAAAATAATATTTACTGCCTTTTGTTTGTCAAAGAGATACGTTTTGTTGACAGCAATATTGTATGCAATTTACATGCTGACAATCTCTTCAATTGCAAATGTTATAAAGTACAACATGAATAAATACGTACTGGTTTGAGGGTAAGAAAATAATTGAAAATAATTATAGTGAATGCTAAATTCTTTATATAATTTAAAATACAAGGTCTGTAGCTATATTAGTTATAGTGTGACTGTGAAAATTATAAGAATCATATGATCAAGTTTTATTAACAATTTAAATTTAAAAATTAAAAACCTGTATCCAAAATGTGACGAAGTTGACACTATAGTAACTATGAAAAACTATATACGAGGCACAGAAAACCAAAATGATATTGAACGTGCTGAGTAAGGAGAGATGGCAATTAGAAGAATTAAGCGATGCTTTAACACTGCAATCGATTATGTTTTCTTTTATCATTACACTTTGCCCTTTTTATTAAAATAATTATGCACTGCACTGTATGATATCATGTTAAGACGTAGAGTTTTATTATTAATATGTGTGCCAGAAACATGTTGCATCAGTCTTCTAACAACCTGTCTTAGAATTTGATATTAAGCTACAAAACAAGAATAAATTATAGCCCGGTTGGGGGCACAGGTATTATAGTAAAAAAGTGGCTCTCAACCCCATAGTAATTTTAATATTATACGCCAGGTTTTTTATTACAAGTCTACAGTAAAAAAAGCTACATAATTATGTATGGTCAAACTATCTTCAGCGATAGAGATCATGCCGTTTAGAATATCATAATTATATAATATATATTTATTGACTGCGCGCTGTCTGAAATCGATGACAGAAAAGAATGACCGATTTCGTTTGGACAGTCAATCATCATCAACAAATATTATAACTTATATGTCGCTATAGAATTTAATGTTATATACATGTATTTAAAGAAAGTTGCTTCAGATGCAGTTTGTTAAGTACGTCCCGTAGCTCAATAGAAATATGTAAAACAAAAATATCATATATTTTATATAAAGAAAACATATTTTACATGCTAAGTATTTACATACTATTTTTTCGGAGTTATAAATTAACTTTGAGGAAGTATTGGTGTTGTACACTTTCTTTTGGCGTGTAATTTTTTTTAGTTAAAAATGCGTTTAAATAGTATGTTCTCCTTTGAAGGATTTTTATAAATGTTGCTAATAAATTTTATCTCGCATGAAATGTGAAAAAAATATTTATGTAATTTATTAATCGGATAATAGATAGAGAAGCGTTTAAATCTGAAATTATAGAAATGTTGAATGCACGTTTCCTTTGGTTTCATTGTATATTCATGCTAAAGTAAGTTTGTAACATTACCATGTTCGCTCCCAAAATGAAGCATATGGATTTAGACAGTGTAAAGTTATCCACTCCGAAAGTAGAGCATATGGATCTCCGCAATGGGAAGAAGTCTTGACAGCTAATTTTTAACGAGAATTGTTTGTCATACAATTGCTCAACCCAATGGGCATCCAAGTCCTGCATTTTTTGTACTCTATAAAAAAATAAGATGGGAACGAGCCTGCATTCCTCGAATTGCTAAGCGCGCACGCTAGCAACTACGCTACCGAAGAGTAACATTTAATATAGTACATAGTATAAAAAAATTCCAACATTTATAACGTGTAATGTAGTTATTCATTATTAATTCAATATAATATCTACTTGCAAACGTAAGTTAATGAGCCTGGTAGTGTGGACAAGTCTCTAGTTGTAAAATCGAAGATATACAATTTTTCATATATATGCCGCGCCAGTGGTCCGTTATGCAAACCTCCGGCGATGGCCTGAGAAGTCTCACATCGCCCTCCGCCCCACTCTTCGGGGTCTGCAGGCCGACTTACTTGAACACGTAAGTATGATCACAAGCGCAAGCAAGATGGCCGCCGACTTACCCGCGATGAGGAAGCGGACGGATCGAGTAGCTCGATCCACCTGGATATCTCAATCCGTGAAGCTCGCAGATTTTTACATAAATTAATGTATTCACAAGATTATGTATAACTATATACGCCACATTACAAATACATATTATATTGAATACTATTAAAATGTAGTGTATAAGCAATACAACTATTTTTTACAACACATACATCCAGTGTTTTTTTTTTAAATGAAATGTGTGTGGCATAAACTTTGATTCGTCTGACTATTTTTGACGATGCAGAGTCGACGACTACAGCGTTAGTATAATTTGCGTATTGTCACACAACAGTTACTATAACACCATCAACTGTTGATATACGTGCGAATCAATTCACTGAAGCCATAACAGGTGGGGCCTTTCAAAACTTCACGAATAAAGTTCATCGTCCATCCAAGATTAATATAAAAAATCCTTACAGTTCTATGATTTTTTTTTTCAAAAGCAAATCTATCAAGCAATTTTGGTGATACAGTGGAAAAGTGGATGGTATAAAAATTACGCATTTATATTAAAATTCGTTTTGTTTTAAACAAAATGTGTTTATACACAACTGACATTAGTAACAGTAAGTTAAGAGATTCTAATAATAAAATTAGTTAACATTTGACAGGCGCATATATAAAAAAGGTCTTGGGTAGTTGCAAAGTTCAAATTCAAAGAACACGGCCTCTGTGTAAATAAATATTAGAGCTTTGAATACAAGCTAGACACGAGCGGATTCAATCCTGTAATCACGAGTAACTAACCTCCATCGACTTACAAGATCTTCCAAAATATCTGTCGTGTATGGTGTATTAAATTTAATGCCTTCGACGCATGTGAAAGTTTGACCAAACATATTTTGCCTAGATTGTATTTTGGCGCGAAATGAACTCATGACATACATTCTCAGAATAAATACGTGTTTTATATGGCCTTAGATTGGTTTTGTGTACGACCAATTGGACGTAACTCAAGTTTCCGCGTTGGATACGTAACAAAATATTATAATGATAAAATTATTGATATTAATCGAACCGATATAAGCCATATGCATACGTGAATTACTAATAAGAAATTAATATAAACGTACGTATGTACAAATGATGAAATAATGCAACTTGGCATAACGTATAAGGTACAGATTTTAATTACTGTATGATTACAAGGAGTGGCTAGATTACATGTATAATAAGCGCGCTTATTCGAGAATGAAGCAAAGTTATATTGGTGTGAATTTTTAAATTCACATCAATCTAGATCTATATATAACAGTTTTTTATAAACTAGAGGGTTCACTGTTACTTAAAATGTAAACCTAAAACTTAATCGTACATATTACTTACAGCCAACGATTAAAATACAATTAAATTAGGCATGCCGGTAATAAAATTATGTTAAAATACTAAAAAGTTTTGTGTAATTGTATACTAAAATATTATGTCAATGTGTGTGTTTATAATATAATGTTGAAGGCTTCGTTGCGAGCTTACTACCTACTAGAAACATCAGTGTATTACAGAACATAAATAATATGTATTATAGAAAAATAGTACATAATGATCAGAGAAGAATTATACATTTTAATAATTTCAATATTGTTTAAGTTTATATCGTAATAGATGCCAAACTCATAGAATTTTAAAAAGCTCTCGTATACAATATAAATTTGGTACTGGTATTATTATTATAAAAGAAAATAGTCGAATCTTTCTGAATTATCGTCGCGCGTGAGTTGGAATTTTCACATCAATAATTTTATAAATAATAAGTTATTCGTAAGCTACTTATTGTCCTAGTGACGAAGCTTTTATAAGCTCCTTACAGAATTCAGCATCAATTTTGTACGAGTGTTAATCTTTACAAAGAACCACAGTATTCCAGTACAAAAATAATACAACTGATTGATGCATTCATGTTTCTTTTATTACTTAAAATGATTTAGCAAATGTTTTCATAACAATATTAGTATCCATTTTGCATAATAATAAATTAGGTAAAATTTTATTGCATTGCTGCACTATCATCTATATATTATTTTTGCTCTCTCTCTCGTACGATCTTGTAAAGAAAATGTTAAAATATATATTAAATAGATCTTAAATGGAAGAAAAACGGTTTGTATATCTGTATTCCCACTTATTATTTATTGGTTGTAGGCTGATTTTGTAAATGAAAAATTTTGAACATATTATTGTTTAATTATTGAGGAATGCACATTTAAAGTAACATTTTTTATGAATTGAATAATTTAATGTTAAAAATAATTGACAGACAACAAAACAAAATACTGAAGATAATTGTTTCGTTTATTAATGCGTATATTAAACATAATCAAGTACGTTTGGTATTCATGTGATTAAGTTTATTCAAACTATCAATGCAACATTCTCTTTTGTTACTGTATCTCAGTTTTAATATACTACGTACATGGAATCTACTGTTTATATTATGTTAAATGCTAAAAATACTTGATAATGTGTGGTAATTAAACTAATGTTTGGTATTAATTAAAAACAATTACATATTATCACGTAATACTGAGTAAACATCAAATTCATATAACAGATTTGTTGGAACTTGACTACAGAACAGAAAGATATTGTTAACTGAAGCGAATCGCCGATCTTCATCTAAATTACGTATAATTGACGCGTCTTAGTCTCATTATAAAACCATCTTCAACGAGATCGCGTGTGACGTCACGTATGGAAAGAGTCTCAATCACGAACGGACCCCGATGAGACTGTCCTACTTCCATTACTCCGACGACCTAAAATTATCTCGCTGACATGACATACCGAGCAGAGATTCGAGAAATAACCTGTACATCATAATGTACTTCTTATACCGGTATGAAAAAAGCTTCCTTTCGATGGAATTGTTGACCCTCTAAAAAGTATCTCGTGAATAATAATAATAATAACATATTTAAAACGTAAAATACTTAAACACAGTAGAATGAGTCTGAAAACGGTGAGCATATGAAACGAAACCGAAGATGTATGTACAGAAGTGGAAACGACCACAAGAAATCTACCACTATGCTATGAGTATCACGATTAAATAAAAGCTCCCGATATCAGAGATCAAGTAATTGAGTTTCTGTATTTATTTACAACAATTACAGAAAGTAAATTTTACAAGTTGAAGAAAATGGGCAGAGAAATATTCATGTTATGTCATACATCTAAATATGTTTATAAAGTAAAACGTCAAATTTATGTGTAATAAATAAAATTTTAACTAAGTTTTTTTAAATGTTCTGCAGTATGTGCATCGTTTTAAAGCGATAACTCTTGGAAAAAAACCTTCTTTTCTGAAAATAAGAACTAAATAATATATATATTATTACATTAAATATATATATTTAATGTAATAATATTTGACTAGAAATTTAATGTGATATAATACATAAATAGTAACTTTCAATGTGCTTGTGTTAGAAAGAAAAGAAATTAATAACGAACAAATGAAAATGTGGTTGTTTTTTTTTAATACTGGTAATTTTTATCAATCAAAAAAACTGGCGAATAAAATTTCTAGATCCTGTATCAGTATCTTTAGTTGTTTCTTTCAAAGAGGGTGTATTGTCCGGGGGAGTGCTAGTGCAAGGGACTGTTGCCTTGATATGTATACATACAGTGGTTACACTGCAACTGAATAGATATTAATATTAAGACTTACAAAAAAATATTTGTGCTTAATATAAATTATTATCTTCACCGGCGTGAAATAAAATATTTAACACGTAAAGATATATGTAATGAAATAAAAACGTAAAATATTAAATGAACCAAAGTTACATAGATACGATCTAAAAAAATCTCCTTAATCTAAACAAATGTAATTTATGTAAATAAGGTTATTAAACGTAATGCAGTATAATGTAAGTTTTAGTAGTTGATGTTTTTAGTTTAAATAAGATTAATATGAGAAGCGATTTAGGATATCGCTATTATCTTTTCAGTCCAATTAGACACCATAAAAATATAGTACCTGACAAAATTGACCCACTGTATTTATGGTGTGCAGCCATTTTGGCAAAGGCTCTTCTAACGAAACGGAAATTGAACATAAAGCCTTAATTATTCAAACAATACCTAAAAGTTTTATGGTTCGTTTACTGCGAATTTAAATTTAATATATTCCCACAGACTTCTTTTAGAATCACTTAAGCATGTATATTTTGTGATAAAGAGTAAATATAAGATAAGCACGAAATAAAATTTCGGAGAAAATTACGTTCACATCAATGAGATTCAACAAAGTACAACGTTTTATATGCAGGTTAACAGTTACACGTAATTACGTATATTGTCTAGTGTGATTTAAGGAAATCAAGAAATAATATAAAAGCGGCATGAAAGCTTATCACAAAGTTTGAAAAACAAATTTTTTTTTAGTTGAATGATGGTTTTAAACTTTTTTTCGTGGTAAAGCGATGCAACAAGGACATATAAATTATATTACCACGATCATAATAAAGTCGTCAGTGCACAACATGTTATGAAATATAATACATTGTACGCATGAAAAAGTAAGTAATCATATTATCTATTGGACATACATAGTAAAAACAAAATTCAATTTCAATCCATATAAAGCCCGATCTATCTTATAGAACATTTATAAGTAGTCAGTTAAATTTATAATTAACTGCAAAATAAGGTTCAACCAAGTGATGCTTTGTTAATGCAATAAATTACTAAATATATTAATTATGGTATAAACATGGTTCGATATTAAATATAATTATTAAATTGAATTATTCAGAATAGACATCACACACGATCGAGTGCACGCCAAATAAAGCATGGTTAATTTGCTCTTAGGATTCACGTTAGTTATGCCATGGTATAAGGCCGCATAATTGTTGAGGATACAGGTGTGAGTGGTATAGGCGTATGGGATAGAAAGCTATACTTAAATGAGATTTCTACAATTTTTTCCAATAAGTATCCAATAATAAATTCCATTCTTTTCATTATTTGGTAACGGTGCAGATGTCTTGTTTAGATAATATTAAAACCAAATTATGCGACAATACTGTTTAAAATATTTTTTCTCGGCAATACTATAAAAATTATTATAAAAAAACACTCATTTTTGGGTGTGATGTATATCTATCGCCTTAAATGTCTCCAAAAACGGTTTCAATGAAGACAATTCACCGTTAGCGCGTATTATGTAACACAATTTGACACATTAAATTCAGGTAACGCGTGCAATATAAAACACAGGCACCTAGTAATGTTCCCTCACAGATAGCGTACAAAGGTGCCTCGTAATAAATGTTATTAGAAACAAAGGAGTCTTGGATACCGTGAGAAATATATCATCAAGCTACGTTTCCTGCCCAAGTCCACGACTTGAATATATTGCCAGCGTTAAAGAAGGCAAATGTTATTTTTTATTTCTTGTAAGAACAGGTAAAACTGGCGTGGACAGTCATAAACGGATGATTCATGGCTTTTAGACTCTAATGTTATAATTAAGGGAATTATCCAGATGTAATAATTGTATGTTTTAAATGAGTTACGTAAAAAAGCTCTTTAGTTCTACAAGTGTTTTGAGCTTTAACAAAGGATTTAATTTTGATCACGCGATACAAGTTGTCTATGTACAACTTACTGGGGTTCGTTTACTGGTTAATTACATTTGAAGTAATTAATCAGTGTAAGTTATAAAACGAGTTCAATTTTAATTATTATGACCTCAATAAGTATTTAATAAAATTATAATTTTCATTGAAACTGACTGCGCTGGAAGAATACTGAAAGCTTATAGAAGGAAACTATCACATGGAAAAAAATACTATGTTGATATTATTATTCATATCATTATTACTGAAACTGAGTAAACTTTAAAAATGAATGTACAGTAATATATAATTAAAATAATAATTGTAAGCTTGGTGATAAGTGTAGTAAAAATATAGATTCCAATGAGGTGCTGATTTTAACAGTACCGTGGAGTGAGGGTGAAGACAATACCGCTTATTATAGCTAAGAGTACGTTACAGCGAGGTGCTTGCTAACTATCAACTTCGCAACGCCTTCGCGCCGCTATAAATTGAAGCATAACAGTGATGGCTGTATTGTTTTTAAAAGCATGGCACCTCAAATCCACCTGTTATCATGCGATACTGCCAAGTTCAATGGGAAACCTGCGTGGGATATTATTTAAAGATGGACTCAAAGAGGCGGCTTCTTCTCACGATGATGGGACGATAGACGATTCTGTGTGAATGGTTCTGAAAGGTTATTCAATCCATCAACTGTTTGCGGTCGGGAAGCGAAAGAACATCGCTACCACTCGCTCAGTGCCCTCTCATTGAGTGATTCATAATATTAGTAATAATGGTAGTAGTAATAGAAATATTATAATCTAGATGCTTGATGAACGGAGTATTGTGTTACGATTTCAGAAACATGAACTCGCTCCGTGTAGTTGGCCGCTCAACCGTAACGAGGTAATTGACTCCTTCTCAGACAGATTGAAATTATCAGAATAAAAAAAAACGTAATGATATTACCAAAATATTGTATCGTATTTCGAATCCTTAAGTTTTCCTTTGACCGAATGGAAGTAATCCATACAAAGCGCTACTGATAATGTAATACGAGTCTGTAAAAGACGTTATATAATTATGATAAAACAGAAAATAGATGTTTAAAATATATCATGTAAAACATATCCGTTTGACATAAGAACTTCTTTCCAATAGTGAACAGCAGAGAAATGAAAATTGCACATGCCATGTTGACTGTTATTCTAGATTAACAATGTTATTTTGAACTTTAAACATCATAGCCGATGAAAAACAAGAGACTAAACAAATTGTATACAGCAAAGTCGGATAACAAAGCTAATAACATTACAAAATAAAAGGATTAGCTCATATATATATGTCGTAGTCATTAATATAACAATAGTTTCATTGCAGTTGAAATAAATATAAACATTGCCAAATTTGTTATGATTCAGAAATCGCTGGAGCAAAACACCATCTGGATAGTATACGGTAAATCCGTAAGGTAAATTACTATCAATGACCATTTCCGCACACATACTGTGCGTATTATGAATACTTCATACGGCGGAAGTATTTCTATATTCTTCACGAATGTTTAAGATGTGTTATAAGTAATTTCAAAGACCAGTTAGAATCATATTCAGCAGCGAAACACGCACGTGAATATTAATTTAGTCGGGATTTAATCCAGTTAGATGCGGACAATTGATCCGTGGTAGATGAGAATATGGCAATGGTTGCTTATAATCAAATACAATAAGTTTGATATGAGCAGTGTACGTTGAAATTATTTAATAACAGTGCACCAAATGCACTCAACATTTGTACCACTAGCGGAGAAGAAGAAGTTAGAAAATTTGGGTGTGAACGAATCTCTGGCGAAACTCTGGGAGACGTCTGCAGGACAACGTGTGGTGACAATAAGTTAAATATAAATAAAAAAGCGTATGTTTCCTTGAAGTAAAAGATCCTGTATTGTCGCTATATTTGGTTCGCTAAATTAAGTAATACTTGTATGAAAATAATAGAAACTTGTAAATCGTGATCAGTTATAGAATAGACAGATATTAAAAATCATGTTCATGGTAGAAATAAATAATACTCACTTCGTAGCTCTTCGTGACGGCCGCTCGCTCGATCGGATCCGGCTGCATAGGTTTCGCACTGCCGGATTTATCGCTTTTCGTTCTCGGTAAAGTGTTATTCTTTCTGGTAACGAGCCCACAGTTGATTGCGACTATGTCATTAGGTGGCTGAAAATCATTACTTTTCAGCACATCACTAATCTGGCGTTGGACAGCATTGACAATATTACCACGATTGGACAACGCTGTTGCATTCTTCTGTGCTATATCTCTTGTGGAACCTTTCTGTTTATTGATATCATTGTTATTGATGGATATTGGTGTTGTTCTTCCACTCCTTTGTAAGCTAGCACACGACCCAGCTTTTTGCAACCCTGGTACGCTACTCGAAATGCTTTTCATGGTAGAGTTCTTCTGAAGACTGTTAGTGTTTCCAGGGTTTCCGAAACCGTTCGTAATTCCGTGTTTTTGCAAGCTGGAGATGATTGCGTTTTTTCTCGACGGTGGTAATGTTCCGGTTTTCGGCAGAGTGCTGCTTTTCGAAAGAGTGCCGTTGGACTGTGTTTTGGCTTGTGCATTTTGTGTGAGTGTGGTAACTCTCGGTTTGACAACTGCAACGTTGGAAGGGACCTCCGTGGGTTCCTTGCGCTTGTAGCGGAACTTAATCATCTTGGTATCGATTCACTTGTTCACTTATTTCCCAAAATAAACCATTTTCCGATCACACTGATTCGGAAATGTCGATTTTGCTTTAAATGGAACACTGTATTGAATTTATTGAACAGTTTTTATTTTTCAAGCTAAAACTAAAAATATCAAATATTTGTTAAGAAAACATCCTGTACGTTTAAAGAGGCTTGAATTGATACCTATAGCAGATATGGTGAACGTATGATAAGCGCGTCACTCAGTGACAAGTTAAACATTTCGAAGAGATACACCGTCTTATATTATTTAATTCCAAGTAAAATTTCATAGTGATAAGATTTGTCTTCTTAGTCTACGTGTGAACCCTGTTCACCAAATGTCACTAATATTTGACTATGCACTATGAAAAAATAGTAGATAATAGTAATTTCGACAATATTCAGATGACCATAATATGTTTGTTTGCAAATTACACTTTCCATCGATGAATTATATCAAAACAAAAGTAAATACTCGCAACGGTATGAAATAAAATATCTCCTATTATAAAACACGAATAAATAACATGGCCACGAGCAATAAATCATTTTTGTTAAAAAGGTTCACCGTATCTGATTTTTAGTATCAATAAGAAAATATTATTTGTTTATAAGTCAATTGTAAAATCACTGACGATATCACACCATTAAAATTATTTTACAAGAAACAATAAATGCATTCGAGCGGATAGTTTACCGTTACTAATTCAATACAAAATATAATATTACAGTCAATGCTCGATATTTATTCGTTTTATCAACTTCTTTTGCATAATCGCGGCTAAGTGTTAGCTAAGTGAGTCGCCGAAGACAAGATTTGACGATAACTTTCACATGTACAGCAATGCTGATTTCCCGTGGCATTCGGTGAACACTAGAGCCACATAATTGAAAAACACGGTTTGTATTTAATTAAATTGTATGTAAATAAAATACGTAATTATTTGAGTACATATTGAATAATATTTCTATGGACGTTGTGGCTAAAATCGATGTTGGTAATATCGATAGTTCATACACCTCGACATAGCGAAATGCAGGTCTTAGAACAACCTATATAATATGAACGATACATTTGATTTGAACAGTTATATCCCACTGTTTTGTACATTTCATTGAGGAAAAATTTATTCAATAAGAAAAAAAAACTGTTTTGTAATGGGTGCAGTTAAACAATATGAAATGAATAGTTGTAGCATACCCCGTATATAATCTGTGTTTTCATGAAGTTTTCTATCTATTAATTTCAGTAGTCGACATAGTTCATGTGTTTATGCTTATTTATCGTATCGTAATTTAATGATTAAATGAGGCGTCAAGATTCATCTGAAGGAAATACAACTTTTCTTTGCATATGTAATATTAAGACAGCTAATTTATGTTAATTTAAAATCCAGCGAATTGCGGAGATAAACAAAATATATCCCACAAGGTGTATCTGTCTAATATAAAAAATAGTAGCAGACGATAATTAAATCAAATTTTTAAATTACGATGTTATTGCTTTAAATGCAGGTATAAAAAAGGAGGGTTTCAGGTAATATGCTCACAACACGAATTTCTATAATAGACAATTTTACAATAATAAGCCACTATGCCCATGGTTAAATCACGCAGGTAAAATGAAATCATATGTGTAACCCGTGACAATTGAACGATGTTTCAACTAAAATTTAGAACAAGAAATTATGTTTAAAAAAATACTATTTCGTGTAGAAGATTATAAAGACACACCACGTCCATAAGTCGGTCTTTCGTTAAAAGCTTTTAAGAAAAATGCTATCCTGTATAGTAAATAGTTCACGAAGTTTTTATAAGTATGTAAATAATATGAGGAAATCAATTTAAAAATAATTTTTATATCGTGTATTTGAAAAAAAATACACTAATTATCATTACAGTGTTTTTTTAACTACAAATATTACTTACATAAGTATAATTTATTATATTATTATTATAAGATATGCGTTACTAAGTGAGTAATTTGAACAAAACGCTTTTTACGTTCAATGATGGCAAGCCAATCGTTCAACCAACTGGGCCTCACATCATACTAATATTGTAATAATATAATATATAACGATCAAATTACATAATATGTGATACTTATTTTTATGAGAATATTGGGTGTATGCAAAGTCGGTCACACTTTTTGATCTGAACTGTGATTTACAAAATACTATATTTCCAGGTAAACTACAGGTAGAAGCGGAACGAAGTAGCGTGAAGATTATGAAAATAGTCCACACAAACCCGTACGTGACTTCGTAAACTATCAAATATATAATTTGATTTTACGGCCACTCTATCATATTTTATGACTGCAAAAGACATAAATCCGCATTTGATTTATTGCCCAAGTTTTTTAGTACTAAAGACGGAAAGATCGAGTTGCCACACAAACTTCACTTGTGTGAATTTAAAAATTCGCGCCAAAAATAATGCCAGTCAGATAAGACGCCAAATATCATGAAATGTGAGCACCCGAAGCACGTAAAATTAAACCTGTTCTTTCAAAAGATTTAAATTAACTTAATTTTGTGAAAAAAAACTAGTAAAATTCACCAAAGCTTATAAATTTTGTTGGCGCTTTACTAAAACTGGTGACAAATCATCATTAAATCATTAAAAAAACACATTTTCTTAGAAGAAATCTATTTTATAATTAACTATACAGGTTATTTAGTTTTGGTTGTATTGCAATTCTAACACCATTATCAATGCTATAATTATTTAAGACGCTGTCGTGGTATCTTTTGTGATAACTATACAATAAAAAACATAAATTGTCTTGATTTAAAAAAAAATGTAAGTATCTCATATAATTACTCATGTTTTAAGAATCTATTAATACAATATCTTGATAAGTTATAAGTTAAGTTATATGGTCTCTAATTAAAATAGTCAGTATTGCATAGTTTACTTGTAATTATGAAAAAGCATATTATGATAACTACGTAGGCAAGTGGCAATGCTTCCGCAAATCATATTTTAACATTAATTTACTTGTACATTACAACTAATAAAACAAACAATTAAAATGTATAAATATTTAATTAATAGTCATGCAGGTGGTCATACTGTTTTTACGATATTTTCGTGATATTGAGAAATGCCGGAAATATATCTACGTACAAGTATGTATGTACAAAAACCTTATTTTTTTATGGTTAAAATAATATTAATTAACATCGCACATGCAAAAGTATAATTAATATCAATTAAAATTGTATTTATGTATGAAAAGAAAAGTGAAGGAATTTCGTGTAGATATTTATAAAACTGTAATTTAACTAACAAATATACTCATTAATCATTTAGCTGTTTTTATTACTAAAAAATCAATACACGCTTCAACAAATTGGTTTGAAAAAAAATTACTCACAAATACAACGTTTGTTTTAGCGTTTTATATAACAGTTAGTCATCGAGATACAACTGCATCGAATGATGACCGCAGACTTTTTATATGATAAGTTTAAAGATCTGAAATTTAGCGAGGAACTTGTCAACGTACCGGCAACACATCCCTCAACATAACCTCGTGGCAAGTCGGGGATAGACTGTATACAAGTGTAAAATCTACTAGTAATAACACATTGAATTGTTTTGATTTTCAACCTGTTAATATAATTCGGAGTTCTTCTGTAGAGTATTACATTAATAATGTTAAGATAATAAGAATTATTCTCGTTGTCGTTATTCGGGCATACTATTACTGCACGATATATATTCATTAAAAACTGCCTCAATCACTGTAATAACGAAGAAGATTCATTTGAGAGCCAATCCGAAATCACTTA
This sequence comes from Rhyacophila evoluta, assembly GCA_022683975.1. NCBI lineage: Eukaryota > Metazoa > Arthropoda > Insecta > Trichoptera > Rhyacophilidae > Rhyacophila > Rhyacophila evoluta. The sequence continues at coordinate 10,986 of JAGVSQ010000576.1, read as the reverse complement.
TTACTCGTATGAGTTTTTGCTGTGCACGATATTTGAATGTATTATAATTGAAAATGTTTCGCGGTATAAATGGATTCGTGATTCACACTCGAAACTAACACAGTCACTTGAATCATCCGAGAAAACTTTCAACTTTGAAGCTATCTGTCCACCAGGTAAAATCAAACTAAAGGCTGACACGCCGTATAATAACAATAAGCACGAAGAAACCTTCGGTTGATGACGTCACAGGTGTTCCAGGTAACACAAAGCCTCAGGCGCATTTACCTTTGAGTTACCTTTTATCATATATAATAATAATACACCCATCTCTTTTACGTCCATTGATAGTATGCTGAATTGCATTATTGAACTCTGTCTCCGTCCCATTCTATCGTTGGCATCATTCGTTTTTTTTTTCAAGATGAAGTTTCCATTTTTTTTTTGCTGTTTGGTATGGTCAAAAAGTTTTGTGTGTGCTTTTCAAGTAAACAATATTCGTGCTTGCAATAATGCTTTATGAGGTGTATACACGCACAAAAAAATTTGAAGTCTTTACGGTTTTTCATGTGATTTAATGTGAGATAAATCCTGATGGGGATAAACTAACAGAACCACATTTTTGCCCAGAAGATGATTTACTGAGATTTTAAAAGCTTTTTTACGTGTCAAATGGGAGTGTGGAGGAAAAGTTGAATCATATATATATATATAATGGCTTTTACAACTCCTGGGGGGTGTATATATGCTTCACTTACAAAAAATAATTGCGTATGTACATATCTTCTTATCAAGAATTATTCGAAATTGGAAGATATAGATCTACTCGGTGCGAAGATGTCCATTATTAAAATGGTGTATATTATATATATGGATCTTTCCCAATATGAAAACATTGTATTAACAAATTTAACAAAAATAGCGAGAATTGGTTGTCAACTAATATCTCAACCCATTGCGCATCCGGTTGTAAGAATCGAACACAAAATCTCAGATTCTGAATTGGAGCCTTGTATTTTTAAATCTATAAATATATCTTTGAAGTTTTAACCTTACTAGTCCAGTGTCTCAAATTTTCAAAAACCATTTGTATCTGGTCGCAACAAGTGATTTCCATGTACTTCACTTATGGATAGGGTTTATAAACATAATATATAGTATAATCCAATCGTTAAAATGTTAATAAACAAACAATTAATAATAGCTTGTTTAATATGCCTGCAATAAAGAACTCAGAACAATGGGGTATAAAGCAAATCGATAAAATCATTGTTGCCAGAGTAAATCTCGGGAATCGTCGATTGTGTAGAAAAATCTAGTTCAAAAGAGTGTGAAACTGAGTTCAAAGCTGTTGGATTTTGCACGGATGTGAACTATTGACTACAGATCCGCGCACTGTATTACTTGAGCAGTCGTGGTCTGCCATCATCCGACCATTAAAGTTGATGGTTCCGAGAAGCGCTGTCAAAATAAAAGTGGTTTTTCAAAACGAGAGTTTATTGGTCAATGAGATTCCGGATGACGCTGAATCATTTGCTTTACGAGTTTTTTTAATCGATACAAAGAAAACAGAATGAGCGAAACTAATTCTAAAGATTTAAAAAACATTATTGTTCGATTATCGAGTATTAAGATAAAATCTATGTTAATTTTGAATTAAATATCCATATAAAAACATCTCATTTTGTGATTAGTCTAATTTTATACATCAGTGGTGGTATTAAACTTATCTATTCGATACATTATAAGTAACGATATGCATATTATACGTAAATAAACATACATATTGAAACAGTTTTAACGTTTACTTGGTGGTATTCAAGATTTCAATTAAAACTCATACACCTTCGCAAATATTTATTTTTTTGCGTTTTATCGTACATTTTATTAAATAGTTATTCTCTCTCTCTCTCTCTCTCTCTTCGATTGGACGTATCTATTATAAAAACAAAAACGGAAATTTCATACTAATATAGACTTTTAGGTAGACGAAACACGTGTCGTATTAATACAATTTATGGTATTAATAATTATTGAAAAATATTTTATACAAATAATATCACAATAAGCAAATACGAATCAATACAATGTTGATTGTAGATGAATATTAAATAAATGACAGAATATATAACGCTTTGTATTTTTAAAATAAAACTGTTTTAACGAATATATCGAAAACATTGTTTATCATATTTGATCATACTATTACGGGGTAAATACTAATGTATAAAGTTTACAGTTTATAAAGCATGAAATATGTTTAATAAACTCTTAATATGAAAAAAACGTACATAGAAACTAGACAATATCTGAATTTTTGAACATTTTCGATGTGTCATTATTACTAAATAAACTTAAGTATTTTTTAAGGATTAAAATGTGTGACTAATTTATTGAGTAAAGTAATAACATTACTCATACGATTTCAGTGTTGTAAAAATATGAGGCATACGTTAGATGTATACAATTAATATAATATGGACCGTATTCTACCTTGAATAGGAAAGCCACGTTAAAAATAATACATACATATATTTTGATTATATTCTTATAGCAAATTTGGCGAAGATGGTGGTGAATCAGACCACAGGAATGTTGAAGCCTTCCGGACAATGTTGCTCCAAGCATTTCCGATTCGCAACGATACTCGTACGTAGGCATAATAATATGCCGAGATGTAAAAGATCAATATGGGTGGCTCATATAACTTTGAATACCGCGATACTAAATTATATCATGAATGAAAGACATAACAGCTAAGATGTGTCGTTTTTACGACAAACTTTCCATATTCAATATGAGAAGCTTTTATGATACAAGGTAATCAAGGAGGCAATGGTAACTCGGATCTAATTCGCAACCCCAGAAGTACACTGTCGTAAGTATAGACTTGGCTCTTTTGAATGCAATTAAATTACACTTCTCTCCTCAATCCTATCCAATCGAATTGAGTAAAATATAGAGAAGAATCCTCCAGTATCTATCTATAAGACGACAATGTCTTTTTTTATAAGCTTTTTAAATCTTTAAAGACCCTTTTCTATAAAAAAATAAACACTGTAAAGCCATAATACATTTAATCAGTTATTTTAACATGGACCAAAAAGTTGTTTTTGCTCTCCTGAATAATTTTAAATTTTGCCATAGACGGTGTACTTCTAATATTATTGAATATTAAACGGAATATAAACATGTCCGTTCCGAAAATGGATCTCTACTTATTTTACAATCTATTGATTTTATTTTTCCACAAATCGATATGCGAATAATTAGTAATCCAAGAATATGCTTGAATATGATGTGAAAGTTAACTTTCGGTTCGGTGCATTACGGGTTCTTATAATTTTCAATGGATGCTCAAAATGTATACCTGTTTTTTTTAAATGCCACTCAGGAATCAATTACAGATAGTGCAGCATTAAAATACAATTACTGACAGGTGAAATTATGCATTTATCAGCGTATAATTGCCAAAACTCTTTCCGGTTCCTTAGTAAGCATTACAGTTAGCAAATTATTAAACGGTTGCTTTTTCTAGTTACAAGTTTAAATTAAATATTCAATTAGTCGCGATGATAACCTTTTACAAAATACGTTTTTGTTCCACATTTTTTTTTAGATTTTTCTTAAAAACATCGTTGATCACACACGTAGATAAATATGAAACTCATTTAGTCATTTACTATCTAATATTTGAAGTATTGGGCGAGATTTTTAATGAGTACCTTAGTAAAAGTTTTCCGAATAAAAATCCGTGTCATGAGAGGAAATGTTACCAACATAAAATAGCTTTATTATTGGGTTAGCTTTATATTTGATGGCACTTATTCATAGCTTTAGGAAATGAATAAGTTGAATGTTTTAAAAAAGAAAATGTTATAAGTAAACATAATTGTAATAACAATAAACAAGCGTATTTTCTACAGCCAAGACGTAAATTTATGCGACCATAACGCAATCATTAATCAAAGCGTAAACTCCTACAGATACATACAATTAAAATCGCACAATCTTTGTTTGCGTGGATTGACATAGCTCGTTAACATAACATAATGAAATACAAGATGTCGCTAATTTGAGCACAATATTTAAATATTGTTATAAAAAAAGCTCCATTTGAATAATAAGAATATAAATAAACTAGATCGGACATCATCTATAGTCGTGACATTTCCATATCGTGACTTGAACTCAGATTGATGCAATAATCGTGTCTCTTATGTTACGTGCAACTAACATACTACGTCGTCATGTAATTTGTGATCCTATAATATCTATTATAAGTATTACTTATAAAACATCGTTTCGCGTTAAATACAGGCATGTAAATGCTTGAAACTCTCGTGGAATTTTATGTTTAAACATATGAAATGTATAGCTAAATACGTTTTACAAAATATCTGGTAGAAAATTGATTGATTTTACACGGGAAGATTGTACATTGAACACATGGAAAGATAAATCGTGGACAAAGGGATCAACGTTTGATTCTTTGTAAATATAAAATACGAATGTATTTAGTTAAAATAAACGGCATTTTATGTTAAACAAATGCATTCTGCCGGTACCGCTGATCACCCAAGTAAAACTGGGAAAACACGTACACTGTAATAAGCTGGCTGTACACAGATAGCTTTAAAATTTAATGTCATAAAAACCCGCCGGGTATTATCTATAATGGTAATCTGGATGGTAATAGGATTGGTGAGTGGCCATATGTTTGACACTGTAGGCGAATATATGGTCAACGAGGAAGATAATTTTATAAAAGAAGATTTAATTCCCGGAATACAACAACCCTTTTCGATGTTCAATGGAAAATATTTGCTTACATGTGTTTCTTTTAACGAGGTTATGAGAAAGTGTTCAGTTTTAGTAAATCTATACCTGAAAATAATGTCTTATTATCTATAACTGACAACCTAAAACCTCTATACCACAATAATTATGCCCTATAATATCTACGTCTGTCCTACAGTGTTCTTTTAGCATCACTAAATAATTGTATAATTCTTTTTTATCGGTGGATCTCTAGTACCTATTTATATTGAAATGAACTCTAATTAACAACAAAATACAGTTTCGCATTGGTGGGTCTACATTTCTACGCAGTAAAACCATACAGAATATTATATAAGAACAAGCAGATTTATTGGACTTGCTCAGTCGCCCACACGATTTTATTCAATTTTAATGACTTATTATTTCAGCTGCAACGAAAACAAAAGTAAACATATGCGTGTATTAACATACAATGACGACATTAAATATAAAACCTTAATTGTTTCAATAATAATGATTGTAGTCTATCTTGTTTCACAAGCGCCACGAGACTTGATCGATTAATTTTTATTTCACGACGTCTGCCAATGACATATGTCCAGCCCACGTGTGACATTGACTTTACAATAATCGTGAGCCTTTTATGTCACTCGGGGGACGATTTGTGCGATTTGTGTGCGATGACCATAACGTCACCAAATTGTAAATGAAAAATCGAAGCTTTTTGGTGAAACAATCATTAAGATCAATGAATAGCAATGAGTTCAATATATTAGTTTCTCCTACACTTATTAACTTACGAAGTTAATCTTGTTTTATGAGAAAGGTGACTATTGAAAAGATAACACTCAAAGGATTTTAACGATAACATTTCGCTTGATTGAAAGATTTGAATTTAGCAAGATATTTTCTACTAACAGCATAAAGATACAGTATGTAGTTACATAAAGTGAAGAAAATACCATTAGAAAATGGTTTTATGCAAGGACTTTTTATACTATGGAGAACTGGGTGGTTTCCCTGAATCATCATGTTATAATCATACGATCCTTTATCGATTGGTTGTTTTTCTTCATGATCCATAAATATCATTGGTCGCGAATAAGTGTAATTATTGCAAGTGGCAATTTGTTGTCACAGACAAATTGAAATTTATCGAAAATATACAATACATATTATCAGGTTATGGTTATTAGTTTTGGTTTTTGTAACAATTTCAATTGCCCCATTGTCTACAACTAATGGAGTCATCTTATAGCAATAAAAACTTTGACAATGCAACAAATGTGGTGGAGCCTATAGTGTGAATCGTTAAAATTAACCGCAATAAGACAATGGTATGGTGTAATGTTTAAAATTAAAGTTCTCGCACTGACAAATGAGATCCAAATACAAGCGCAAAAAATAATCATAGCATGTATGTAACGTAATAATATTGTGTTACATAAATTACATAATATTATTATGTGAACAAGAAGATGAGCGTCTTATATTAAAACAACATACGCCAGTTGGAGATTTTTAACCATGGAAATCAATGTTTAGGGAATCTGAATGCTAATTCTAAGCAATTAACTATATTGTGAGTGTATTTTTATAAATTTACCAGTTAAAAATGAACAAGATTATCATCGATTATTATTGTTAAAACATTCATCTTAAACAAATAATAGTAATTAAAATTGATTGAAACTATAGAGATAGATAAATAGTAGAAAATAAAAATATATATTATATTTCAAAGCCTATAGTTAGGTGAATGTTCTCTACAAAAGGCAATTGTACTCATTTAAAATTCGTTTCGCGGTGTTCGATTTTCTTCGAAAACGTTTGCATAAAGAACAATCGAACAAATTGTCTTGCGTACCCTCGCCCATAATAATAATTACCATTCTGAGTGAGTGCAGGCTCTACGGCTGCTATGAGAGGTGACTGCTAAAGTTGCAATAACACTTACAGCGCCGAGTCGTATAATGTAGCTGTAAAACATTATCTGCTAATTGGTACACTTGTTTGTTATACAATGGTTCTATGGACCGAATCGATTATTAACACTTCTTGCCCCGTGATGGATAGCGAGTGGCCAGCACAAGTATACTGACGAAAGCCCTATACTTTCAATCGTGTCATTACGAAATAAAAACATTGATCAATATCAACAGAAATAATTATTTTGTAGTAAATCTAGGACCTAGCATATGAGATAGGGCAATGCCGTCCGTTCATTTCAATGTCATATAACATATTCGAGGAGAAAAGAGGGAGCATTGGGAAATAGGACCTCGTTTGTTTGACTTTTCATACACAATACAATGATTCTTATAGTTAATTATCATAATTGATCCAGCAGATTTTAATTTAAAGTATTAACTGGAAGCTTGGGATCCATCACCGCGGCTTTTGATATAGTAAGGCGAGAGCTAAAGAAATGGTATTCAGTATATTCAATTGACAATTTACAAGTACATTTACACTAAGAGGCGATATTTGGGTGAATTAACGCAAAAATTACATACAGATGATGTCAAAAATTAGGAGCAAATTGCAGAAGATCGATCAGAGTGTAAGAACCCAGAAACCTCAATTAACTATTGCTCCATCATGCCGATGAGGTATATGAATATTATATGTATTAAATCCATGAATAGAATGAGACAAGTTGAACAGACGAATTAAGAAAAGATATATTAAATTAATAACTATGTATCTGACGATATAATTTATTCATTTTATAAAACATCATCATCTAGTAATTATTTTTAATTTAAAATATTGCACAGTTAGCAGTATTAATCATATGAAATAATTCATAATTAATTGGATTCATCAATAACACAGTGATGTGCTATCACTTAATAGAAAAAACTAAATTGAATTTTAATTCAGAAGTTGATGTTTTTCGTGTTTCTTTTTTTTACAAATTTAAATATGATGCCCACACTTTCAGATCTTCGGGTGTAAAAGGTAATTTGTTTTAAGTTGTTTCTATCTTTGTTTTGATTTTACACTGATTAGTATTCAAGGTGAAGCTTTCGATCAGTAGCTTTGTACATACATACTAGAAATTTACTTCCAACTCAGTAGTGTAACATAACTAGAATAATAAAAATATATTCAACACTATATATTATAATAAACTTTTAAATAATTAGCAAAAGCTTAGATTTATATATAATTTTATGAGTATAATGGTTTTAGAAGTCCTAAATGAAATACTAATAATTGTATTTCTGTATAAATTTAATAATGCTTTCTCTATTCAACAAAAATATATCGCTATTATAATATGTGATTAAATTGTTTTCAAAAATACATACAATTAAAAAAATATGACAATAGAGTTAAATAAATAAACGCATATAATCAATTTCGTTAGAAAATCTAATTATTAATCAACTACTGGTAATTTCGGTGGTCGGTATAGCAGGAATTGATTGTACTTCAATTGTTTTTTGATTTATTTTATTAAAATTCACTAGGTATATCTTCTTTATAACTGTGTACTCTAATTAAATAGTTTTTTCTGGCTGATATAAGACAATTCTCGACTTCACTTCTCAGATCGTATTATCTATCGACAAAAAAATGATTAAAATTGTAACCAGATACGATGCCGGCAGTAACTTAAAAATACACACGACAAAGTGACGTGAAAACATAATTTATTTCAAATACACATCAATCACTATTAATTTGATGTTAGAATTGGCCTGTGCCCCATGACACTAAAAAAATATTATCAATCAAAACAATACTTCATCGATATAAATAAGTATACAAAAATAAATTAGTAAGCATTGTTCAATATAACGTTTGACCAAGGTTACGACTTACATCATTTACAAAAATACTTTGTCAATTTATTTATTACTTATGACATGAAAAAAAACGCCACTGAGTTTTTAATATAAAAGATAACAATCCAAAATGCCGGCTGAAAATAGCCATAAAGCTCGACCGTGAATATTTTTTTAAATTAAAATTAATAATACTTTGCTTGTTAAATAAAATAATACAAAAATTAAGCTCGCTATATGAATTCAAATTATCGATCATTGTTCATACAAGGTATTTTTCATTGTATATTCGTACATGTTAGAATCAAACTACCGTGTACAAACTATTGTTACCGGTAATTATAATTTTGTTATACTTAAATACACATTAGCACGAATTAAAAATACCTTTGTAACGGTTCGCAGATATTTTTTGTCGTTAAGATTGAGGTGTTGTAAAATTAGATATAATTTCATATTCGGTTGTTTTAAAAGAGCATGGTAGTGCAATTTGAAAACCTGATTGGTAATGGCATTCAATTGCAATATTGTATCGATCGAATACGATTGCATGCAAATTTAATAACATCGTAAAAACTGTATTTCAGAATTAAAGTTATGAAATTTTAATAAAAATATCAAGCTTATTTGCATTCAACATAATCAGTTGATTTTATTCATTATTACCACAAGAAAATATCAACGCTTCATTTAATATTATTGTATAAACGTTTTTTATCACGTTTACACCGAGGTGTGTGGATATATATGGATCTCTATAATGCGTATATTCATATATGGGTTTTCACAACATTCGTCGTTTTTTTTTTATAATACTATATTCAAACAAAATGGTAGAACAACGTGCATTGCAGTATCGCTTTATCATTGTTATAAATCCACATAAGAAACTGAATATCATTCTTAAATAACTGAAAAAATGCCATTATAATAGTGCTTAACACTACTTAACAGCAAACATAATCACTGAAAAAATTAGTTATGCAACTCTTCATTATTTTTTAATAATAATAAAATTATAACTCCTTTTAGATAGTTTTATATGTAGCTTTATAGAAATTTTTACCCGAAAAATATTCTTGTATCTATACAAATAATTTAAAAATTAATTGCGAAATTTGACCAAGCTATACCAGTGTACTTACAATAAAATGGTAAAAACACTACACCCCATTATAAATTATTCAAATAATCACCTCTTAGTTAGATCTTTCCGGTAACCTCAAAGTGTAAGTTAGGTTAGGTTACGTTGAATGTGGTTAGGTTAGAATGTTCTTTGATATTTTATAAATATGGGTTTATGGCCGAATAGGAGGCAATATTTGAACGGATTATCGTCCAAGAAGAAGTATGTATCTATATAATTTAAAAAGAAAAGAAAATCGATTTTTCAAAATTTTAATTTAGATATTTCGAACAAAAAATGAAACAATTTACATTCAAATCAAATAATATTATAATATCAATAGACGTTTAAATAAAAATAAAAACGATTACAAGTACCTATCTATATGTAAGTGTGTCATTATTTATTGTAATGAACACATAACACGGGCCTATCGTGAGCCAGAGTAATGATTTGACATAAATTTGTGTTCCACATTTTTATGTAAGCAACGCATAATATTTTTAATTATTTCTGTACCTGTTCGCCAATAGGAGAAGCCACTTTCAAAAATATAGGTGTCGTATCTCGAAACGGCTAACTTATGTATGCACGGAGCTTTTTTACTTCTAAAACCAGTTTTATTTGCTGGCTGTGTCTAATAACGGGGCTAAAATTTATCTCATACTAATATCTCTATACAAAATATAAACATAATATTGCCAAGAATAAATACAATCAAAGATGTTTGAACACTTACTGTTAACTTTTGCCTTTTTGCAAAAATAATTATTTAAATATGAAAATTAATTGATGATATTCAATATATAATCAATGTTGATGCATTCAAACACCGAAAAAAAGTAATTTATGTTTCTTAGCTTATTGAAAAATTTATTAAATTGAGCTAAATGCGGTTCTTTTAATATCACCAAAGAAGATTATAGAGATGTAGAAAATTCAGTCCATAATGTGTGTTACATGTAGGCATATACGCTGATAGTAGTCCATTTGAACAGCCTACATATTTCCAGTAACACGCTGTTTAGTTAATATGAATATTTTAGTCCGCTCATGGACCACCATATGGATTTTTAACTGGTATCTTTGCATTGTTTTTCATTACAATTGATCGTCACAAAATCGTACTAGGCATAAGAGCATCCATATATAATTAATATTTATGACTGATGCTGCTTGATTTTAAATTCTAAATTATTTAAAACTGGTGAACTTCCATAGGCCAAATCACTGTTAGCGACCCGGCCTTTCGCCTTTCGGCATCTTCAGGCTACATTATATGTGGGCAGTGAGCAAACATAT
>JAGVSQ010000575.1:20438-37530 GCA_022683975.1 Rhyacophila evoluta | reverse complement strand
TTGTTATAACCATATGTATATCGTGTTGTTAATGTATTAAACTTATAATTTTTAATGTTGCAAAATGTATAAAATAAATATATATTTATATGTAGATTTTCCCCAATCCATATATTTTACTGTGAAAATAAACGGCACAACACATGGACCAGTAAAGTGTCAAGAAATTAATCAATTAGTATTGTTTGCACTTTATAAGTCTGCTTTTCTTATACAATCAAATCTTAATGAGTAAAATTTTAGTTATATAATTTTTTTTTTTTTTAAATGTTCACTTCTAAAGTGGAGTATATGGATCTACATAGTGTGAAGATATCCACTCTCAAAGTGGAGTATATGGATCTCAACAATTTTAAGACCTTTTGACAGATTATTTTTCACGAGTATTATTTGTCAGGCAATTGCTCAACCAAATAGGCATCCAGTTCTGCGTTTTTGAATTTTTTAAATAGGACAGATGTGGAATTCAACCCGCGTTCACCGGATTGCTAGGCGCGCACTTCACCAGCTACGCCACCGGGAAGACAATGTATAAACATTGCTCAGTTCTAACTACTAAAACATTATCTCCAGCTACTTTTTCTCAAGCATTATTCCATATTATCCTCCAACAACCAAACACTTCTAAATCTATGCCTGCATTTTGGCCATCAAAAAAAAATGGTCATTTTTTCAATTTTTGCAATTTCATCTCTTTATGAATATTTTTTCCGTTATATCGAGGTTCTATTGTAAACTGATTGCAAGGTTTTCATACTTCATAATCAAAGCCAAAATCTTGAAGTGCGCGACGGTTAAAACTGGTGTTTTATTTACTCAATATGATATTAATTTAATGAGTTATTTTAAAAAAAAAAATAAACAATAAAATTTATTGGGTGGAGACTCTTTTTCCTGGTCCCAAATTTCACAAGGCATCCTTTTTTTCACATTTAAAAGCCACACATTCGACATTTTCAGCCTCAATCTTTTAAATAGAACGTGTATTAAGCTGTACACATTCTGATTATCGAATAAAAGGTATTTTAAAAAATTGAGGATTACGTCTTTTTTTCTTTCCACGGTTGATATAAAGTAGTTATAAGTCTCTCAAGTGGCCAAGAGGCTATTTTAGACATCTCGTAATCCGGGAGATGCAGGTTTGATTTCCACATCTGCTAGATCCAGAATTAATTTCAAAATCCAAATAATGCAGGAGCACTAATTCTAATCAAAAATAATCTGTGAAACATATTTTCATATTGCAGAGATCCATTTACTACATTTCTGGGGTGCCATCTTATCTTCACACAGGGTTACGTCCTTTCAACACTCGATGTATAAATATAAATTTCATTTAGAATTTAACATGCGGGACTTAACTTAAAAATATCTACCTATCGCTCAATCCATCGGGCATCCAATCTTGTAACTTTGTTTATTGTTTAATCTCCCTTTAGGTAGTTGGCTGAATCAGTTGCGGGATTCAAACCGGCAACTTTTGTCTTGGAAGCAGATTTATATTTCAGCCACCCGGAGATCTGAAATATATACTTTTATTAAAATGAAGTAGAAATATTTACAAACTTTGAGAAGTGCAACACAACTTGTTAATTCACATTTCATTTGAATTATTACTGCATTTGTCAATCTAAAAAATCAATTCCAAAAAAATAATTACGTAAAATCAAAAACTTCTTTGAGGTCACTTAAGTAAAAAAATAAACTCGTGAGTGTTCCCATAAAAAAAAAACAGCCCCTCTATATCAAAATCTCTTTTCAATATTATTTTACACTGTATCTAAGGAAATGGGCCAAGTTTACTCCTTAGGTAGGCGATAATAATATGCGTTGGAAATTCTAGGAATTTTAATATAAGAATACCGGTGCACGAACAAGTGGTAGACTTAAAGTGGCGTGCGTTCGAGAAGATTTTTTACTTTACCCATTAACTGGCATGATTTACTTTGATGCATTATCGGAGTCATAAATATATTTTTTAAAAAATAGCTTGAAATTAATAGAACATGAGAGAAATTTTAAATGTTGGAGATCTCGTCTAATATGTGTGATAGTGGTAGATAATAAAATCATAAAATGAGTCACTTAATACTGTATTCATCTCATATATATATATATATCCATATCATCTTATATAATAGCTTTAACAGTTCATTCGATCTGGCATATTCATAGATAAATATTAGAGAGTAGAAATCGCATGTAGGTGACTTTTATTTGAGTCCACATAGCCGAGAGGAAAGTAATAGACTGGTTCTTTGGAAGAAGACCATCCGTCAGATGGCCATGGATGCATCGATAATAACCTGGCAGAGTAGGTGGGATGCGTCGCATGAAGATAACAGAGCTGACTCCAAATCACTTCAGTATCCAATGTATTACAGGCCACGGTGGTTTTGCCTTTTAGCTGTCTTAGTTTGGCTTTGTTAAGCAGCCTTCATGTCTTCATGGGTGTCAAAAACAGGATGCTAATCACATTCTGCGAAAATGTCCAAGAATATGAATGAAGCGGGAAGGGTTACTCAAGTCAGATCAACCAGCTGTTGGACCCATCGGGCCATCCGAATTGGTTGCCATAAGGGCAAATTTAATTCTTTTAAAAAAATTGCGGCGTCATACGGATCGCATGATGATCTCTTCACATAAATTGCTTGACTCAAATAAGTCTTTTTTTTTCATTCTATTTCTTTGAACTTCAGCTCACTCGAGTGCATGGCAACCTTAGTCTTGGATAATTTTTATTTACTCCCGGGACATTCTCGTCAAATAAAGTAGATCGCTTCACGAGATCAGAGCTCCAGGAGACGCTTGATTAAGCGACCGGGTGTAAAGATGGGGGCAGGTATATAGATGGCACATTTAGTAGACAAATAATTAGGATACCATTTCCATGACATGACTTTAGTTAACATTGGCATGTTTGCTTTTGAGCCCCCTATTTAGGTTTAATTTGCAAACTTCTTTATATTACATTTAATCTCAACCAAACTTTTATTATGGCTATGTAGAGATATAATTCAACAGTTTCATGTAAAAAAATCAATTTCCTTTGTATTCTTTTATTCTTCTTTCAGTTCCATATTTACTTTCAAATATATCTGGCTATTAATTTCTCGGTAATGTCAACAACAGCATTAGGTTAGGTTAGATTATTCTTGGAGTTTTAACTTTTAATTTTTTTGTTTTGTGTTTTATACACACATAGCATTTTATACAGAGAGTAATGAATAGGTTATTGTTCTAGAATACGAGTATGTATTTTTTTTAAGGTATACCCATTTAATTTTCTCTCTTAATTATTAACGTGTGTATTTATTTTAATGAAAAAAGGAATGCCGGGTATCAAGGTGTTAAGTTACATTTTTCTTGAAGAATCGGAATTTTCATTGAAGAATTTGCGCTTTCATTGTAAGATAATGTAGTGAGCATACCAAAAAAATACTGAACGTAAAATATAGTTTATGTAATTACCAATAGACCTTAGAAATATAATCGGACGTTATAACATGAAATATCTTCATTACTATTATACTAAAGGCTATGTTTTATAAAATTTATAACCTAAAATAAATTGCTAATTTATTTTCTTCATGTTTCTTCTTCTTCTTCTTCTTCTATATCCGATCCCTAAGTGGAGCATATGAACACTAGGTACCACCTCCAAGAATCCCTGTCGCTCACTAATATTCTTGCGTCCTCCCAGGTCATACTTGTATCCCGTAACTCTGCCGAATACATTCTATAAATAGTATTTAGCGTTCTTCCGGGAAGCTGACAACTGATTGGCTTAAAGAATAAGCAGGTCAGGTTCAGACTTTCTCAAGGCATCCGCAATATGTGGCCGCGCCAGGTCCAGCGTCGCAACTTTGTTTTGTCAGTGATAAGTGTCTGCACATTCCGTTCTCTCATTTTCTTATTTCGAACGAAGTTATACCTCAAAATCCGCCACAGGCACCTGCTCTCAAAGCGTAAGACACAGTTGATTTGGGCTTTTGTTGGGTCTCACGTTTCACAACCGTAGAGCAGCACTAACAAAATGCATGCATTGAACTGGTGACATTTGGTTATTACCTTGTACACCTTGGAGCTCCAGACATTTCGCATACAATTGAATTAATTTTTAGGACCTTAAAAAACGTCAAACATCAAACGTCGTTTTCAAAGAAATTGCTGGCCTTCCGGGTTCCGCCATGTGAATACCTTCCGCCATTTAAATGGTCAAAACTTTTTTGAGATCGAAAACATTTTAATTGACAGCATTATGAATCTTTTAAATGAATATATCTACATGAGTGTCAAAAATAAATACTACACTATCTTTCAAAAAAATCCTGTAAAAAATGATTAAGTGGTTTTTAAATATTTATTATAATATAATTTAAAACATACAATTGAATCTCATTTACTTGTTCTTTTGAGGATCGTAAAGCGTGGTTGGTATGCAGAGTAAATAGACTAATAATAAAAACCAACCTGATCGAAGTGATTTCATATCAAACAAAACAAATAAAAAAATGTGGCACAAGCTTATCTAGTGTAACCCTTTAAATTCCCCAAATGACAAAAAGTTTTATAAAACACTTAAAAATCAATTCGTCCAATTTTAAACTATTGTCTCATTTCAAAAGCACCATTTCCGTTTAAATAAATATTCATTCTTCCTTTCATCATTCCCATGCTTTCATAACAGTTATATGGAAGTACATCGACTGTGGAGAGAAAAAACGACGTAACTTATATATACCAAAATTTACAGGAGGCACAAAAAAGATCTATTTAATGATTTTGGGCCAAAGTATCAATATTAAACAGAAACAACCTCAAAGTTCACACAGACTAAGTCTGGTGTTTAATTTACCCAATTTTATATTAATTCAATGAGTTTTTAAGAAAAGGGAATCAAATTTATGTGATAGAAGTCCTTTTTCTTGGTTGTAAATTTTATTATAATAAATTTATTGTAGATACTAATTCGATATTTACAGCTTACATATTTTTGATAGAACGTGTATTTAATTTTATACTGAGGCTTATTTCCATTTTCTTTTCCATAGTCGTTATCTGTAGTATAAAAAAGCTGTAAGCTGCACTAAATTAAAAAATAACAAAAAAAATACTTAGTTAAAATAATATTTATTAAATATAGATAATAGCAATAATATATGTATCCCATTATTATCTATATTAAAAATATACATACTGCTAACCCGGTAGCATATTTCATAGCGTGCGCCCCTAGCAATACGGAGAATACGGGTTTGATTCCTCATCTGTCAGATTTTCAAAATCCAAAAATGCATCACTGGATGCCCATTGCGTTGAACCATTGTCTGGCAAACAATTCTCGTGGAAAATAATCTTCACTAATATGCTTCACTTTCAGAGTGGATATCTTTACACTGTGTAGATTCATATGCTCCACTTTGAGGGCGAACAAGATTTATATAAAAAAAATATTTTACTGTCTACAAATATATGTAATTTTCTGAATTTGATACATATTGATTTCCAAATCTCTTTGTTTTTCATTCTGTAAATTATTTTTCTGCAGACTTCAGAAAAACAGAAGTTCAAAAAAATATAAAACTCAACGAAGTTTCGAGGAAGGGCGTAAATATCTTTTGCACAAGGGCGTCTTCTCAGCACTGTGCAGCACTGAGAATATCAGATGGTAAGAGAATTTTGGGAGTGAACATGGTATAAATAAATATACTAATATTTCGGTAGAGGGTTCTGAAAGACAATTACTTACGTTACAATACGCGCACGATCTATCCGTGAGACTTATAGAAAAATAAAAATATTCCAGCAGTATAATCCCGGCACTTAAATGGTTTTTAAAAGCGATTAAGATGCGTCCGTCGATTAAGCGAGCCCTTTCCTTAATAATTATTAAGTCAGACACTTGAGAGACAAGGGAGTTGCCGACATCCCCACTCAAAGGGGGTTAAATCAAGCGGAAGTCACTACGGAAAAAAGACACAGTTTCTTTGTGAATGTGCATTCCCATTAAATTTACGCGTAAAAATATTACCATTTCTCAGTTTTTTATACAATTAATAATTACTATTGTTTTAGCCATACACGGGACCCTCTTTTAACGCGGCTTGAAAATAACACGGTGTGACATCTCTCAATTTGCTTTTGTTAAAGTCCAATAAATCCAAAAAAATGAAAAGAAATATTACACAAGCTCTAGATATTTCAAGAAAAAGATGTCGTACCAAATGTGCTTAAATTAGTTTTTCCATTGTCTCATAATGAATAATCGTTGTTACGATTGTTTAAATAAAATTAAAATACAATAAACAATAATGACATAATATTTTTGATATCTATTGATTTTCATTCCTGTCAACCTATCGACCATTGTTTATATTATGGGATAGTTTTTACATGGCATTGCTCGGAATGTGTCCACCGTGCAAAAAAGAGTCCGGTGTGTTGGCTTTAGAAAGTATCTGATCATCATGCCCATTATGTGTCAAAAAATTTCTCAACCTAATGGGTATCTAGTCCTGGATTTTTGGATTCAAAAATCCGACAGATGTGGTAATCGATCCCGCATTCCCCAGGTCGCAAAGCACGCACACTAAACTCCACGCTATGGGAGATGCAAAATTAGCTTACCAAAGAAAAATTCGTTACAACGCCATTCGAATTTAATTTCATTTACTATGTTTGTCTCCTTGTCATCGTCGGGCGACAAATCTACTCAAAGGTAATTTTTGCAATTAAAAGTAATTAGAAGATATGCACTATAATAAGATTTCATTATATCAAAATACTTGACGTAGTCTCACTAACATCGCTATACATATAATGTGACATGTAATTAGTCGATAGTGGTTTAGTTTTTATTACAGTGGAAACCCCTTAACATGAAAACGCTTAATATGAAAAATTGGTTAGTATGAAATAATACTGCGGTACCGACAAAATCCAGGTCATTTCATATATATTTTTTCTGTTAAAATAAAAATAAAAATTATTTAACGTGAATAAAATTTTGCTTTTTGAACGTACAAAATGTATTGGCAGCCGTCTTATCAAATGTTTTTACTCTTTCATCTGACCTGCAATTTCTAAAATCCCAATAAAAAGTTTATTTACCATTTGCAGCTGCATAATCATTACCCTGATGTTATTGCATACCATTTTTTTTACTGGTATCAATGCTTAAACAATAATTCCTTGGTAATGCTCGTCTTTGGGTAAAAGCAATCTCGATTTATCAAAGATCAGTTTGTCTTCCAACTTGGTGACGCTTGTATTTATAGTTTCGAATTTTGTGTTTTTGTGAAAAAATGCGATTTATTGTTGGATCAATTTTTTCGCGTGTATTTTTTGTTGAATATCTGTCAATAGTGTACTTAATATGATATATTTGACGATGTGTATACTGTAAATGTACTGCAAGTGCTAATTTTAGCAGACAATTGAATCCATTCAATTAGTATTAAATAGTAATGGGTTTTTTGCTTCTATCTTTAACATGAAATCCATTTAACGTGAAGAAATATTTTATGTTAACAGATATTCATTGTATCTAAAAAGATAAATAAGTGGTTTTCTGTTCGACAATATGTATCTGTCCCATAAAAAGGTTACAGTGAACATTTTTACATTTCCGATATGGCTCGGTCTCTATGTGCGACATTAAATAATACTTCATGGATTTATTCCAAAAAGCAGTGCGCTCCAAAGATTTCTGGTGGGGAACGGAAATAGCTACGGGTTACTCGGTCAGTATGAGTCGATACTCGCCGACAGGACGGAGCCTTCCAATAGCTGTGTATAACCTTTTTAATTAAACATTATAAAATATTGTAAACAATTTTTTTAAATAAATCTACTCAATATAACTTGTACTCTGGTCTAAGGACATTCTTCACAGGCAATTCACCAACCACAAATTCACCGTTGATATAACAATTAGTCAAAAATGTAGCTTCAATTTATCAAACTGACAACATTTCAAATAAAAATTACCCCATAATATGGTATATTGATGGCTTAATCCCAAACCAACCAATTCCACTTGTGTTAAATGTTCAGGACCAACAAAATACTTCAGTAAATGTGTATTTTACGCCGGCATCTATGTGTGATTTTACGTAGTTAATTTTTTTGTAAATTTTGTGGATTCTGAGTGCGATATAAAAGTCAAAGTTGTAAAAAATAGCATCGAAATCGATTTTTCCACCATAAGTGGAGTAGACTAGTTTGCAGATTAAAAAACCAAATTAAAAATGATAAAAGTCTCTAAATTTTAAAAAAAACACCCGGACCTCTTATAACACGTACTTCTACAACACGGTTGATGAATTGTGGTATGTTTTTGTATAACACGGTTTTAGAAAAAAACAATCATTTAAAAATTAATTAACCCCTATATCGTGCCATCACAAAAATATTCTATTCGTTATATTCGACTAGATTTAAAGTCAAAAAAATAAAAAACATCCACTTTAAATATTTGCTGGCCAAAGATATGGCCAGAAGTAGTCATTGAAGAAAATATTGTGCCACCAATAGAAGATGAATACGAAAAGACAGTCGAAATTTATCTTGGTATTGATGGAGAATGATTTAATGACCTGGATATTCAATATAACGAAGAAATATTGAAGGACCGTAGTTCTAACGAAGAAAAACTAGTTCAAATATAAGATGAATCTACTCAGAAAGTAGTTGCAATGAAGCAACTACACGTTTCATATTAAAATCCATTAATTAAGTTTCGGAATTAGCTGATAAATTAGAACATTATTTGATAGAAAATGATCCCATAATGGAAAAGGTTTTGCGGATGAAGACGGAATTATAAAAACGCTTGGCTTCCTATTATGAAATATATAAAGATTTACACGTTAAAATCAGATAATCGCTTATTAGGTAGTTTTACAAGGTTAAATCTAAAAAAAATTAAGAGTCTTTTGATGGTGAAAATATGCAATAGATATTGTATTAGAGTCGAATAAATAGGATAGTAAATGATTTAAATAGATACGTAAACATATATTTTCAAATTGATTATTAGAAAAAATAAAGGATATAATTGAACTTCGATATTTTTACTTATATTTGTATACCTCGTATAACACGGATTTGTACTACCGACGTTTTTCTGGAATCATATTTTATAACATGTTATACGAGGTCCGACTGTAGATTATATTTTTAAATACACAAGTCAATGGTTTGCCACCACGTTTATAACAGAATCCGTTTTTAATAATATATTAATATACACCATCCAAAGCTTGAAGCTATAAAATTTAATGAAAATATTAATTTTCTTTGTTTTAAACTTAAATTTTCAATTAATTGTTATAAATTGTTTAACAGTTTTTTTTATTAATAAACCCTAGAC
Source organism: Rhyacophila evoluta (assembly GCA_022683975.1). NCBI lineage: Eukaryota > Metazoa > Arthropoda > Insecta > Trichoptera > Rhyacophilidae > Rhyacophila > Rhyacophila evoluta. The sequence goes on along the minus strand of JAGVSQ010000575.1, from coordinate 28,154 downwards.
GTGCGAAGGGTTTGTGAAATCATTATAATAATTATTCGATCAATTTTAATAATCCAAATAATAGAGAAAAATCAAATATGAATCGACTCTATGCGGAGCATATGGCTATCGTATGGTATGTTCAAGATTATCTCTCTTTCATATTCGTCAGCCGCTTTGAATTTAACTCCGCTGAATACAGATAGTAGATAATAACTTAATGAAGAAGTTTTTAACGCTCTGGAAGCATCCGTAGCATGTTTTTCAGTCTGTCCTAAAGTCGCTGCATTATTTTTACCAGGATCTGTTTGGTTTACTGCTTAATTTTCGAGGTTTTCACGAAATCAAACCACCACAACTTCAATATTTAAAGCAGGCAATTGTTTCAACATGCAGTTACTTCTTCAATGCCATATTTTTTTATGACATAGCACCACCAGTAGATTATATGAAAAATTTACCATAATTATTCACACCATCACTAAATGAACGGTAAAGTTATGTCTAAAAATAATTTATCATTCTACACATGTATCCACATAACCATGAGAAAACGATCATTTTGATGCGCGAACGAGCCGTTATGCGGTTTATACCGTCGCGGGTTATAATAAATTGATTGCTGCCGGCACGCGGCTTCCAGCGGGAAGAACGCAAAGAAGACAGCCATGACACTATCACGAATATATTCTGATAGTGTCAATCAAAATTATGAATTCGTCATAAATATATCTATTCAGTGAATTTCAAATATTCTTTTTTATCTATCCTATCAGTACTCTCAATAGCCAAGAGATTAGCGTGCGCATTTTAAAGGTGGAGGTTGCAGAAGCGAATCAGATAGCTTCAAGATTTTTTTTAATATAACACTACAGGATTGGATGCTAATCGATATAAAAATAATCTATAAAGACGACTTCACATTACGAAGATACATATACTCCTCTTTCAGAGTGGATATCTTCACACTGTATAGATCCATGTATTCCATTTTGGGAGCGAACATGGTGAAGAATGGTATGCCATTAAATTAGGGCTGGAACATCGAAAATGAAGTTATGAATCAGTGAAAATATGTAAACCGGTGGTTAAAAAAAGTATTTACTCAAAGGCGTCTTCAATCTACGGCGCAGCACTGTATGATACATAAAAGTAGTAAAATAATAATGCTATATTACTTGTAATGTATCTCTGAAAAATCTGACATCGTATGTCCCACAAGGACATTATTTAACGCTTTGAAAATATTAAAACATAAAAATATAAGTGAACGCTTTCAAGTTCCGGAATTTGTCGAACAAATTGGATGTCTTGTAAACTTGTCATCGACTATGATGGAGCGTATAAAATGAATAAAAAAATGAACAAAACTACGTTCGATAATTTATATTTCACGTCTCTCTAGCACCTGCACAAAAATACAATAAATTGAAAGACGAATTATTTGAACCTTTTTTAAAACATGTTATATTTAAACAAATATTCACTACCTATAATATGTATTTTGCTAATAGTAATGTTACAAATTATAAGTTCAATACATTTACAACACGACATAAATATGATTATAACAAAGATATCACAAACATATTAAAAGAGAATACATTTTTAAAAGAGGCAATATCGCAAAAATATAATATATAGAATGAAGGAGAGAGTATTCTAATAATCTATATAATAGCATCCATCTAAACTCACCTCACACAGGTGGAAGATATGAATATCCGAAGCAATCTCATTAAGCATCGCCATTGCTCTCCGCATTTTCACAACTACTGGCAGGATAGTCCTGGTTGAGGAATGTGTATCTAGAATATGAGTATGAAGAATATGTATCAACCTCGGTTATCTTTGTTAATATGGTAACTAATATCGTGTGATATCCATGGCTTAATTGATTATTATTTTATTTTTTACGACGTCCGCTCTGAGAGTGGAGCCTATAGAGTTTAACTGTGTGAAGATGATATATAGAACTATATATCATTCAGGACTTATTTGGATAGATTTTGGTTTAACTAGATTGATTGCCAGCCTACTGGTATCTGGTTAGGGCCGGATCTATGATGTCTGATGCCCTGGTCAATTTCGGTGTCCCTTATAAATATAAACTCCAATTACAATAATAAGCTCTGCTTAAATTGGATTTAGTTAAGCAGAAGATGTTCAAGCCACGTATTAAATCTTTTTTGTTTTGTATATAATGCTTTGAAGACATCAATACTTTAATATGACAAAGACACCCAATCAGAGTTAACCCATAAGAAGTAATCGCAGTTTTTTGTAACCCGCATACTAACAATTTACAAAAAATAATATCTACAAAACTTCCACGTGGTTGAATCGGCTTTGAAGTTTAAAAAGATTACTTAATTACAAATAAATTTTTGACCATAACTATTCTAAATTATAAGTACAATCATAATGCCACTTTAACATATTTTTTTCAATAAATGTACGTATTTATTGTTGCATTATACTGTATCGATATATTGTTTCATGCATGAACAAAAAATACATCAAATATAACCAATTCCAAGGTTTTATGGACAAAGACTAATATATGTAATATTAACAAAAATCACAAAACTACCAAAATTTAAATTAGTACCCACAAAACACTCAACAACTTTTTAAATAGTACGTTTTGAAATAATCCAATAATAAATAAAGTGAGCGAACAAGTTGTTACGATGACAACTTGCTGACTTGTCACTCACATATGTATAGCTATTTTGCATCTCTGTTGTTGACGCTCAGCAGCTGTCCCCTGCCCCCGTGAAATATTTCGTAACCCCGCCCTTACACTGCAGATTTTACTAGCGGTTTGTTAAAAGTGACTCCTATATACATGAACCTATCTTCCGTCTTAAAAACGACAGATTTAAACAATATTTTGTTAATTATTTTCACGTGATCTTTCTTTGGAAGATTCTTAATGGCGTCCCTAAACATATGGGACCTTGGGTAACTGACCATGTTCCCAGTACTTTGGGTAGACTGGTTATTATAAAACAGAAATATAGCCCATAAGTAGCATAGATACAATATGGAAATTGTCTATGATTTCACAGTGGTGGTCTTTCAGGTCGTCTACTAACAATATTTTATTTTTACGTCCAATTTTTTGGCCGCACACTCCAAATTTGTAATGCATGGTTGGAAACTGAATTCAAGAGACTCTTGTGTTATTTAATTGTTGCAATGTATGGTGCCAGAAACAAATGTGTCAAAAATACGCGGGTAGCCAACAAACTCAGTGCTATGCGACTTCTTTTATTGCGTTTCCATGGCAATAAACAATTACGCAGAGAATTATTGCCAGGCAGATTTTTGAACCCAGTTTTTATTGCTTATATAATAATTTTATTACAGGCTTATACCGTATTTGTTTATTCAATAAAAAACAGCTATTACTGCTGAAAATGTGTGTTTTTGTTTTAATATCTATTAATAAAATGATCCCATGTTATCATATCATCTTTACACTGAACCAACTCGTAAACGAGGGGTAATTTGAAAGTAAGCTTATTCTACTACACCAAAAATTAAATGAGAAGATTTTGAACGAGTATTTTTCGCATAAAATAACCAAATCGATGGCCATAAGTTGACAATGTGTATATAAATACACTTGTTTTAATGAAAATAAAACTCATTTCACTCCAAAGTGTATTTCGTTGCCAATATTTCAGATGCACGTATCTTGATTTTTTAAGTCACTTTATAAAGTAAAATTTTATTTTTTGGTATCTCTTGTATTATTGGCACATTTTTTCAATTACACATAATTAACCCACGTCTTATAAACGTATGTGTTTGTTGTGAACAAAAATTTTTAAACAATACAAGCTATTGCAAAAAATAAAACTTTAGTCTACAAAGTGACTTATACCTAACAATCAAAATACGTGGTCTTGCATTATTTATTTATTTCAATACTTATTTTTTAAAAGGTTTGTTGCTTTTGGAAAAATAAGTTTTTTTAAACTATATCCGCACCAAAAGTGGAGCAAATGGATTTACATAATGTGAGAACAATTGCTCCGAAAGTGAAGTATATGGATCTCCTCAATGTGAAGACGTCTTGACAGATTATTTTTCCCGAGAATCGTTTGTCAGACAATTGCTCAACCCAATGAGCATCCAGTACTGCATTTTCAGATTTTTCAGATCTAGACATATACTCCACTTTGGGAGCAAACATGGTATAAAAAAATCGAGGGATAGGTATGTCACTAATAAAAAGAATATAATAAAAAAACTGATATAATTAAATAATATATTATATTATATTTATGGTAATTTTGAGTTTATTATCATCCAATTTGATTTTAATTACTGCCAACACAGATTTTTATTTAAAAGTATTATTGTCACACGTACTTCTAAAATATTTAATTTAAGTATGTTTTGTAAATAAATGAATTAAACAGATGTTATTTAAATGCAGTGAGATACAAAAGCTGTTATTATCATATACGGTAAGTAATTCAATGAAGTAAATTGGTTATCATTTTTAAATATATTGTATGATTTTTTTTTTTTTTTGGCATATATTCCATATCATATGGATATATTAAGTAATGGTCTTTTGACATTTCTCCAGCCCAATAAGTTGATAAATACTCGATTTTTTGTTTTATTATTACTGTTACTATTTACTTAAAAAAAACTTAAGATAATTTCAGGAATTGGAAATATTTTTAAAATGCAAAGTAACTGTAATATAAATCAAATTCTACTCTTGATGATATTGACCAAGAAGACAGTGGGAATTGTCTTCAACAGAATTTCATATCCGCCACCAAATCTTGAAACCAAAATATATAGTTGACTAAAACCTTTCAAAAATCTAAAAATAATATTTTTCCTAAATCTTATAGAATTTGAAAAAAAATAGCATCACATTTCTTATTTAGAGTTTACTTTTTTATCATTTATATCTATAACTATTTCAACATTCACATTTCGCCCCTTTAAAGGTAAATCTCATTAACTGCATTTTAATAGTTTTGAGATATTGAAGTTTTAAGATATTTTTTTGCGATATAAAATCCCTTTCTTAAGTTACACTCTTCTGTTTTTTTCCGTTAATAGGAAAGCTATCGTCAAACTGATTTTTGCAAACGATAGGCTTTGTAAAAATTAGTGGATCTATCAAATAAAGTCATTTTGGCCAAAAATGCACTTAATGAGTTTTACCGTTAAAGGGCCGATCTGTGTTTTTAATATTATTTGCAGGGATTTGCTGTAGATATTTTAGAGGGTCAGACAGAAGTATTTAAAAAAACCAAACCATGGAGATAAAAGGCTGGAAAATAATGGTCTAATGGGAAAAATATACTGAACAAAAAAAAAAACAAATGGAGTGACGATAGCAAAAAAAGACTCAAAGAACACTTAATCATATTAGAAGCAGAAATAATATAGTAAAAGCGATTATCCCATTTTACATCCACAGTTTTTTTGGTGATTGTAATAAATAAACAATACTTAAAATGTCTGCCTTAAGATGGACCAGACAAGTACGAACGCCTCTTACTCCAAATTCACCAGTATTAAAATACTTTACTCCATCCAAACCTGAAATCAGCGTAAAGGAATTGTTTTTAAAACCAACATCGGGAAACTTTCTTACAACAGCCTCTGCTCAAGCGTGAGTTCTTATCTTATTAAGAAATTGACAAACACCATACTGTTTATTTATTATGTAAGAAAATATGTTTGGACCAATTTGTAAGACAGATAATTCACAATATCTCCATTGCCATAAACTATACAATCTCCAGAGCATATTGATTATCAATGAAATGTTGAAAGTAAATCAGTTGACCTATAAATGGTAATGAAAATGAAATGTAAAATTTCACATCGCTACAATTCACTGTTTGGAACAAGTTCTTGGACAAATGGACATAAATATCAATCGCTTACTGCCTAATCTGCCACAAATCTCAAAATTTTACGAAAACCATTTTAAAGCCATTCGTTAGAAAATACTTACTAAAGTTATCATATGGCAATGGCTTGTAACTCAAATATTCATAGATAGAAAATTAGAAATAATTGCCACATGATAGTTTAATAATTATTTGCTAATAAATAGTGTAAAAACAGGTCTCTGTAAAATTTTGAGATAGGAGATCTTGGCAGGAAATTTATGATATGCTCTTTTTCTGGAGCAGACTTTTTCATATTTTAGATATTATATGTTCCATGTTTGGTTCAGGAATCTTCATTTGATCAACATCCATATGCTGCACTTTTTTTGTGGACATAAAAAAATACTATTTATATTGAGTTAGATTTAATAGAAATTTATCCATATATATTTTTATCTATTATATAAAAAGTGTTTGATCAATTCAACACATTATCCACAAGAATTATTAATACAGTTCAACAATAAAGACTGATCATTTTCCTACTAGTTTGCGGTTTCGGTAGATGCAGTGGCGTAGCTACAAATTCAGCACACTAGGCAAGCAAAGTCATGGCACTCCCTATGGTTTCTCGTTTATTTTTAAGTCTCACACTTCTTTAAAATGTTTAATTTCTTCCAGAATTCGCCACTGGGTAGATGGATGAAGTGAAAATGAATCTGCGAATTTATCAGTAAAGAAGATTAGAATAATTTGCTTGACGAAGCCAAAACTTATAATGATGCTTTCGTGTCTCAATTTCATAATTTATGTTAGATCCTTATTTTTGTAAATAAATTTTAAAAAATGTCTTGAAATGAATTTTTCAGGCTTAAATATCGTGATGATACTAAAAAATACAGATTCTACAAGCAATCACCCGTAACACCACTCTATAAAAGATGCCAATCTATTAAAAGAAAACTAATTTTTGATGATGAGTCTGAAGAAGAATCCGACAGACCCAATTTAAAGCATGAATCAACATTTCAGTCAGTTTTACAAGCAAAGTCGGTAGAGTCCACTCCGTTCAATAAAAAAGCTCCTTTTACAATACCAAAAATAACAATTGCCCATTCAGTGTTAGGCCATAGTCCATATGTTGATTGCAAACGTTTACCACATAAACATGAGTGTAAAGTATCTCCGACTTCTCAAAAAATTCTTGATATGCTTTCACCTTTAGAAAATCGTAGGATTCTTGGCCGTGGAAGAATTGGAGTTACTGTATCTGCAGATTTAAAGGGTTAGTATTATAAATTCACATTAACCGTTTCGTTAGTGAGTTTATTTTGTATGCACACACGTTTTCAGCATTAACATCACTTACTGCTATCAATTCAATTAGTACTATAAAATCAATTGAATTGAATATGCCCATTTGTAAACAATTCTCTTGCATTTCCAAATAATGAACAAAATAAGCTGAAAACTTATTTCAAACTGATAAGAATATCTCCCATTTCGGAATCAAAGAAGCGCTTGAGAATAAATTTAAACCCATAGGACTGATTTATATGTTTCTGTGCAATATAAATAATCTTTCGTTTCTTTACAAAACATAACAAGTATTGGGGAGTATAAGGGAATTTTTACAATGCTGAACTCGACATTTATTTACTAATTTTTTCGCAATGTTTACATATTTTTTTCTACACTTAAAGTAAACGATATGATTGTAATGACTTTCACATATCATTGATATCAGTTATGTGTAAATTTAGAGAACTAGAATCAATTATTACCAGAAATATTTCAATTTAATTTAGTAGCGCATACAACATTATATATTTAAAAATAATATGTATTAAAA
>JAGVSQ010000575.1:0-20428 GCA_022683975.1 Rhyacophila evoluta | reverse complement strand
TACATGATAAATAAAAACATTTTCTAATACTTATTAATTTATTATTCAGCAACGACATCTAGTGAAGCTGATTTAAGATTAAATTGTTTCAATGACCTGTTTTTATAGATGGCAGTGCATGCCCATTGTGATGTTTTTGGCTTGACAAACTCGGTCATCAGTATCAACACATTTTCCATTAAATCCAAAATCTTCTGAAAATACCACTGGATAAAGTTGTTTCCTTTTCATAAGTATTAAATAATTAACATACATATTATGAACAATTAATGAGATTAATATTTGATAAATATTTATTTTCTTATAGTAAGAATCCACATATATCTGAACAATATTATGAAATATTAGATCATTAAAAAAGATTGTCCCCATTTTACTATTGATCCATCTGTAATAATAAAATTTATTTTACGTTTATGTAGTTCATTATAACCTTTTTATGGAAATTTTTCCAGGTGAGCAGTTTGCAATAAAAGTCTTCGTTAACAAACATTCAAAACAACCAATACTCGGCATACAACAAGTTATTGGTTTGCGCCATCCAAATATAGTGGAGTTCAAATCAAATATTACATTAAAAAGAAGACTGGACACCGAGTATCGGCTTGTATTTATGAACTATTATCGGAATTCCAGGTGCTTAAAGAATGTGCTGGAAGCATCAGCATGTCCTTTATTACCAAGGGTTTTATTGCGGTAAGTAAAATTTTCATTCTTTCATATCTTACAAATTTATATGATTAAAAAAAATGTTAATATGCCTATATAATCAAATAAAAATATTGTATATGTACATAAATAATAAATAATTAAATACAAAGTTTTGTTAAAAGTGACTTTGGTTGTAAAATTATTTGTAAGATTGTAGATATATTTTTTAAGCGTTTTTTATACCATGTTCGTTCCCAACGTGGAGTATATGGATCTACACAGGTTGAATATATCCACTCCGAAAGAGGAGTATATAAATCTCCGCAATGTGAAGACAAGTCTTGATAGATTATTTTTCTCGAGAATTGTTTGTCAGACAATTACTCAACCCAATGAGCATCCAGTCCTGCATTATCGGATTTTTTTTTGTAAATCCGACAGATGGGGACTTAAGCCCGCATTCCTCGGATTGCTAGGCACGCATGCTACGAACTATGCTACCGGGGAGATATTTAATATTAATAATCAATGCGTGCCAGGCAATGCTTTATTTACCTTGTTACCGATATAACTGATAGCTTATTTACACTTCTAACTAGATTTGAGAGTCTTGGGAGATAGTTTTTATAATTTTAATCATTCAACTGAAAACGAGACCTCTGAAGAAGAGATCATCGTAATACATTTCTCATTGGGTGTATAAAATAGTGCCATCTATGTTTTTCATAAGAAATAATGATAACATTTTTTTTGTAGTTACTCATTTGATATTTGCCGCGCCTTAGATTTCCTCCATTCAAATTCTGTCTTGCATTTAGATGTTAATCCAAAGAGTATTTTAATATGCTGTGATGGAACTTTGAAATTATGTGACTTTAATGCTGCTGTCAATATAAAGGAAATGGAAAAATCTAATACAGTTCAAGTGAGTCAATATTTTATACTTAAAAATCTGTCATTCTGATTAAAATTCTTTTAAGTGAATTTATAAAGTGTTACGGTCTGTTTACATTCTGGCAAACGGATAATGAGATGTTTTGATTAACACTTTAAAGTTGGGTTTTTTTCCATTATATATTTCATTTTGATACAAACATATCAGTTGTTGATATATATGATAATATCTTAACTTTTACAAAAATCTTTTCAGAAGTGTCCAATAGTTATTGAAATAATCTATATTATAACGTGAAATATCAGACTCTGTACTCTTTTTGACACAAATAGCATTGGACATAATACTATATCGATACTTTTTTATGGGTTAATAATTTTTTTGATGATTTACTTTTGTTTGGTTGAAAAGATAAGAGTGATGGTGATATATAGATATAGATCTCTAGCATAGCACAATCTTGATTCATTGTGGTATCATATGATTCCAACAACAATTGAGGGTTAATAAATTTACCCGTTCAAAACAAACTTTTTTTTTAATCAGAAAAATTGAGATTAATCTGTTTCCACTAAAATATATCATAAAGTAATAGTAATATTGTGGAGAAATAGTCAGTTTTTAGATATTTCTAAGCAATAATTGCCCAATAGATAATTTTATATTCATGGACCACTCTAAGATGACAACACATTGAAAATAATATTATGCTAACTTATAATTTATATATTCTGCTCTCTACTGTTTACAAGAGCAGTACAGTCAACTACTATTAAGGTTACTTAGGTCATATACACCGTGCGATAAAAACGGCAATTACAAATTTCAAGCAGTTCAAATCCAGATCAAGAATTTGCTAGCTAAACAAGATTCTAGGCGACTTTCATGTACTTACCAAATCAAATTGGAAAATAGCAACACTAGATGGTGACACGTGAAGAGAGTTACACCTGGAAGCCAAAACTCTCTAACATGATGATAAATTATGTGAATATCATTGATACAGAGAGTTACATAACTCTTATTTTGTGTAATTTAGGCAATTGTAATAATGTTTTGTCCTCATTGATTTAGTCATGTAGTACATTATGCCCCAAGGAAAATATTCTCCTAATTATAATTGACTGAACTATACTGGTTTCTTTGCACAGCCCGTAGAACTCAGCATTATATTATTATCTTCATTCTTTCAAGACCATTTCGGATTGATATGTAAATATGAGTGTTGATTAATATTATAATTTCAGATCCTTGGAGATATTCGGTATAGAGCACCAGAAATCATCAGAAAAAGTTGTCCTATCCCAGCATCAGACGTTTATTCTTTTGCTATTACAATGTGGCAACTTTTACACCGAATTCCGCCATATACAGAAATGTCTTTGGAAGAACCACTAATGCATATCATTGCAACAAATGGTTTACGACCAATGACAAATAGAAATCTTGATCACATTCAGTTTTATGCCTTTTATAAAAATGTTTATACAGCTTGCTGGCATGATAGTCCAGAAAAGAGATTAAATACTAGAGAAATATATAATAAACTTTATGCTTTGGAAAATTTTCTATAAATAATTCTAGTTGTATATTATGTAACATTATACTTTTGAACAAATTGAATACAATTGACGTCTAATGAAACTATTAACCTAATCACAAATCTAATTTGATTTGCACAGCTCGTTGACTGTAAAGGTGGTAAATTTGAATCGATCAAACTCTTTTTTTACACGGTGAAGACGTTCCACACAATACCGTAAGATATGTAAAAAAATTATATTAGTTTTGATCAGTTTTAAATTGGTTTTAACTGATTAGTATTTTGTACTTCCGCTAAAATTTTTTATATGTGGGTTACGTCTTTTTTCCTTTCCGCAGGCAATATGATATACTTCTTTGATAACTGGATATTTATTTGAAACTGTGATCGCAATGCTCTGTTGTCTTTGATTTGTGGCTTTATTCATGTGTTACATATTTTCGTGATTTTGATAATAAGCTAGCCAGTCTGCTATTTATATTGAATTATTGAATAGTGTTGATCACAAATTCAATAATTGTTTGTTAATTAACTGTTTTATAATTCTTCATCAATGCATAAAATAGACAGCTATAAAAAGATGTGATGTTTGAAACTTGCTGGAAAAAATACAAAGTTGTTTTTAATTATGTTGTCTTTTTTGTGTTTGTGTCATATTATTGTATCAATATTCTCAATACTTAATTATAACCTAAATCTAATTAAATAATAATTCTTAAGCAATTGCATTTTTACTCTATCAATAGAACAATAAATTCATTTAACATTATCTCGTTATAATGTATTTTATTGTAGACAATGATATTTTGGTGTTGTGGATGGATATCTTGGAAAAATCTCAAACTTCCTTAGCTCTTTTCCTACAAAATTAAAATTTACACTCTTCATAGAATATATTCATTGAAATTAAAGAATAATCGAATGACCCCAGAGAAAGTTTAGAGTTTAGTGTAAATTTAGATGTATCCATGGTTTTTATATTGTATGTTTCACGTCAAAAGCGAATGTATTGAAAAATACTAAATCTTTTAGCTTATGGTGGTTTAATTAAAGTTACCATTAAAATCAAAATATACAAAGGTCTAATCTACAAAATATTTACTGCTGATTCGTATCGATTATGGAAAGGAAAAGGGATGTAATCCTCAATTTTTCTATATAGCTTTTATTCGATAATCAGAATGTATACAACTTAATACACAATCTATCAAAAGGATATAAACTTAAAATGCTGAATCCACTAATCATTTTTTCTTAAATAACTTGTTGAATTAATATCATATTAAGTAAATAAAATACCAGTTTTGGTCTTCACGTACTTCAAGATTGTACCTATGTTATATTCTGACCTTGTCTCAAATAATTCAATAAACATTTTTTTCGCCTGTTGTAAAATTTGTTAAATGTGGGTTACATCCTTTATCTTTCACACAGTCGATATAGCAAACCAGAAAACAAAAACAATTTGCCTTGATGGATGTATAATGAATTTATTAATTATCGTATTCATTTAAGTATTTTTTACTTATTAAATACATAAAAAAATCATCATTGTAGATTACATCCTTAGAGGTCATAAATTTAATGTCAAATGCATTTTTTTTCTTATTTGTATACAAGGCAATTGATAACGCAATCGCTGTTTTAAATATAATGAGTAATCCTGGGTTCCCATTAATTTGAATGCAATCATAAACAATAAATCTCCTTTTCATGTTTATCTATGAAAAGAATAAAGGACTACTTAAGTAATAATAAATATTCGCCATATTCCACTGCCAATCCATCATGAGATTCATCTCGGTAAAATCGTGCTTAATATTTTCAAGCTGGAATTAAAAATGTGAATAAAAAAGTACACTTATAAGAATCTATTTTATTATGTAAAATATCACATAAGACACATTGGAAGTACTTAATCTTTGACTGTAAATCAGTACTATCCTAAATAACAAAATAGAATATAATCGAATAGGTAGATTTAGGGATTGCAAATTTAGAAAAAATAAAAAGATTCCGAATTCAAATTTGAAAATTGGACCTTTTTGTTTTTTTTTAGCACACAAAAAATAATTGTATATAAATTGCTTCAGGAAAGCACGGTTTTGTAAGATAAATTCGGAATTCACTATATTTTTTTTCGGAATTCGAAATTATGTTAACGACAACGAATCTTCAATTTCGTTTTGCAATCCCTAAGTAAATTTTTAAATAATCCATAATGTTAATTAATATTAAATAACATCACTTTGTTTTATAGTAAAATGTTTCTAACAACTTAGTTGTTCACATTTAATAATTAATGAAATACTTCAACAGTTTTCATCATCTACAAATTTATTGACAGATGTCAGCTCAACTAAAAAAGTAGAAAAAATACATTTGAATTAGAAAAAATATATGTTATTTTAACACAAGACAAGGCAAGACTTTTAGCAAAATATTACTTTAATGCGCTACTAAACTACAGTGGAATCGCATTATATGTCCTTAATCCGTTCCAAATCTTTGGAATTATATGCACCAAACATGATGTATGGCAAATTATTGTTTCCCATAAGAAATAAGTAATATGTTGTACATTGAAGGAGTTTTACAAAATAATTTAAGCTCTGTTTAATACCATGACAGATGTTTGCATTCCGAAACACTGTGAAGAGAAGTTTGAATCAAAGTTATTTGGACAGATTTTTAGTCAATGTCAAACCTGATGATTCGTAATCAGGTCCAAATAAGGAAAAGAGACAGAAGAGAAAAATCAAAGGATGTTAAATTTTCATTTAACTGATTTTGAATTTATGTATTAAGTAGGACCAAGGTACCACTGTAGTTCGTTCTGGCCTGGCCACAAATTGAAACCATATCAAAAGTGTCTTTACACAATTCTCATAAATTTTACATTAGACATACATTCATAAATGAGAATTGTAAAAGACATCAGGGTTACTATAGCCAAAAGGCATTATTTTTAATTTAAACGACATCTGCTTAATTAAAGTATTTCTTTGTAAAATAAATAATAAACAAAATAGTTTGTTCTTTCATTTATCTCAATGATATAACAATTAAAAATTATATTCTTCAATATAAAACCATATTATTTAGCACATCTTTGTATATAAAATTAATAAGAAGACTTTATGTTTTGTTCTTTATAACACAATTACTAGAATAAAAAAATATATGTAATAATTTACCACTATAGATCTGCTGAACTATTTGCTGTGCAAATACATTTGTCAGATTTCTAATGTTTCTATTCCAATTGACTTATTGTTATTATAGGATTGGTTTATTGAATATCCATAATAAGTGTTTTCAATTAATTAGATGGTTTATACTAGTATTATATACTGTAATTCTGTTCCTATATAACACAGAAACAATATGGTTGAAAAAAATAGTTCAGATACCTTCATGTATACCTATATGTATTTAAATGAAGTTATTTTTTCATCCCTGAACATTTGACATTTAGTTTATTCGATAAGTCAATCCTTTAATAAAGTTATGTCAAAATTTCACCAGCAGATGACTCACAAATGTAAATTTATAATATTATTATGATTAATTCTACTGAATTTTTCATGCTCTGAGACATGTAGAAAATAGATATCCATAATGTAAAAAAATCATTTTCATGATAACTGATTATCAGCCAATCTCTGAACCCATTAGGTATTCGTGCAGTGATTTTTATAAAGCTACAGAACTAAAACATGCGACCTCGGATACCAAGCGATACAAAAGTACACATGCTTATCCACTCGGCCTCCGAAATGTATAAATATTAATTTAGTTTTGCATTATCCAAACAGTAATTGCAACATATCCCAATGAAAAGACCAATATAGCCATCCAATGTCATTAATCCATTCGAGATAGATTTAATGAAGAAAAAATTTGTTTTCTTAATGTCAAAATAACTTATTTAACAGTGGTGCCAATTTATCAATAACTGTCACAAATAAGTAAATTTATTTGTCAAACTGTTTTTATTTGATATAATTTTACCACAATCATGTTTTCATTAATTTTTAGCATAGTAATAGTTTCAATTAAATCAAGTCATTGTTTGTTCTTTAAGACTCTTTTAAAATTAATTTTGTAATTATTTCATTAGCATATTGATTATGCAATTAATACTCCACGACTTTATATATATAATAATACTTTCTTCTACAATATTGCTATGAAAATATTAGTCTAATTAGTTTTTAAATATATCTAAGTTTGATACTTTATCAAAAATATGCTACGCTGTTATTATAGAGTGCTTTTCTTTTATTTAAAAAACATATTTAGAATCGACACTCGACTATGCTTAGTTTAATTAATTTTAATAATGATTTTCTTAAATGAATCAACGATTTAAAAGACAATCTGCAATCTAACAGTCTCAAAAATACCGCAGATTTACATATTTATATACTCTCATTGTTCTACAGACAGGGACTACAATATATAAAACTCAAGCCAACTTAAAAATGTCAAATTATACGATCATTTAGCATAATAAATTTGTCAAGTCCATTTTTTACATATCTTTTTTATACTGCCTCAGATAATTAGATAATTTATTGATTTGAACCAGTACTCAAAATGATTCATCTTCATATTCTTAATAGTTATTGATATTTTTTATAACATAAAAGACATCATACTATACAGCACAAGAATTTATTCTGGAGAGGTTTTCACTGAAGGTTTACATCTGAATTTAGAATATTTGGATATGAATGCCAACAGCACCTAATGAATGCTTTTAAGAAAGATACCATAATGAACAAAAAAAAGAATATTTTTATTTATTAGATTAAAATGGCATGTAACATTGCTCATTTTGTTACATGACAATACATACTTGAATTGACACGGTAAATACGTATTTCGTTATATAATATAGGCATACGAATGTTCTCTGGACTTAGGTATTCCAAAACGCTGCTAAATACTATCTTTTGTGTATATTTGGTATACGTTATCAGAAAATTGGTAATATGGTCTCCATATGCTCCATTTCGGAAACAAGCATGACAGAAGACAAAATTCACATGTTTGTTTGCATATTATCAATCAAATATGTAACTAATAACAATGATAATGAAAACTTAACTAAGTGACCATTTAATTAGACTATTTGGCCGTATCATGTAAAATTTTCTAGCATACTATAAAACAATTCTTGAAATAATTAAAACCAAAACCATAGACAATGACAATGGACTATAACAACTGGCAACAGAGCCGTTGGTATGGCCATCAAAGTAAACGAGAGGCCACCAATGGGTGATGGAAATCACCGGTTCTTGGCCTTTGTCTTTGGTACCAGGAGTCACTCCGTCTTCATCAGGAGTATAGTCGCCGCACTGGGGGAAGTTTTTAGGCACCGGTGGAAAGTCAGAGTGTTCGCCGACTTTGAAAACGAGCGCCATTCCAATCTCAGCATGGAACTCAATGTGACAATGGAATAACCAATAACCTGTAATAGAAAAGATTAATTATTTTTCAGACAACACCCTCTACTTCTTCTCAGTTGATGCCAATATCTTTTGACTCTACCGATTATACCCTACATTAACCTTCTAGAACAGAGCTTCTAAAAATATGGATAGCGGCCACTTTGGGAGCCACAGGTTTTTTGTGGAGGGCTGTGAAATTTTTCTGAATTTTTCACTCGCCAAATTTAGCTCATTGAATTATTTAAGGAAATTATACTTACATTTTACATTTCTACATTTCTACATTTCTAATAATAGAGCCGCAGATTATTGTTATCTTATTTAGAGGACCATGGCATGACAAAATTTGGAAGGCACTGTTCTTGAACACCTTCAGGCTTTCTTTGATAACCTGATACAATTTTTCTATTCTAACAGTTATATGATATACAACACAAAATCTTTTATACAAAAAAAATCACTACTTCAATGCCCTTTCCTTTTCAGTTTTTGTATTCGACATATCCGCTCAAACTTAGACCATATGGACCTCCACAATATTACTGGACTTTTCCAACTACTGACCATCAAACCTGCAACCTCCAGCATCAAAGCAGTCACACTTATCAATTGGCCACTCGAGGGACAGATTGGGGACACAACATCAGGAAGATAATAATATACTGTAAGCCTACCAGGATTATCAGCCAGCCATCTGATGATGGTATATCCTCCATCAGGCACAGTGACAGTATCCTTGAGAGGTGCCCTCGATAACTTCCTGGGAACTTTCCCTTCCGCATCCAGCTGCTTTATTTTCTCCACTGTAATATTTTTTGCCAGCCGCTCCATACCCACTACTCTGAATGCATAGCCGTGCAAATGGAACGGATGATTAGCGTCGAATGCCACACCTGAAGAATGATGAAAAAGAAATACATGATTATCATTTACTCAATATTTAAAATATCATAGATAAGAAAAAAAGCATTGTTGATCATTAGCTCAATATTTTCATAGAAACACTGAAAATGTAATTTTGTACTGCCAAGACTTCATTTTGCCAGGTATTATTCAGAATAATTGGTAATCAGTCAATTGCTCAACCCAATGGATATCCAGTCCTGTATTTTTGGATATTAAAAATCCAACAGCTGTAGGAATCGAACTTTCAAACTCCTGTATCAAAACATGAAGTTTTGGTATCTTCGATTAAAGTTTAGTTAGACCTATGAGAAGATGAAATGCTGTCAAATCATGATTACTTATCAAATATCTGATAACTTGATGAAGTGGGTTAGGATCTGCATCGTTAGTATATTATAGCAATTGGTGCAATAAGGAAAAAGTAGACAAATCCATTTAACCAAAAAAACCCTCTCTTTTTCTTTTTTTTTGAAAGTTCTTCCAATCTCTCTTGACTGAAAAATAAAGGAGACCAAATGATCTCAATACAAATAAGATGATATGATAACTTTTAACACACCTTCATCAACCATAATGAGCTCAACTACAGTTCCAAGTGGAACATTAACAATATGGCTGCACTCGCAATAGTCCTTTTCACATCCTGCTACAGTGGTTTCATTACAGAATTGTTTCTCAGGATTGATCTTCGCTCGACCGGGAAGAAGTGCAAATGATGGCATCTTCATACTAATGTGGTTTAATTGCGGTGTGAAAAGACGAGAACTTTTCTTCGGAACTGAAACAAAAATTATACTGTTTATTAAATAGTCCTGTCTTGACATTGCAGTGATCCATGTACTCCATTTCTAAAATGGACATCTTCACACTGTAAATATGTTCACAATGATCAATGTTCTCCAATACTTCACTTAAAAAACAACATGGTACAAAAACAATTTATGAATTTTTCCAACATTTCATGACAATAAAATTAACAAGCATATGGGGCAGCCCTTCCTTCCTGTCACGTTGAAAGACATGTAGTGGTTAAGGCATGTACTGTGAATACTTCGGGGCCTGGATCCTGTTTGTCTCTTTTTCTGACCGGCGGGATTTTGGCATCATAGAAAACCGTTGGGTTATTATACACAGAATGTAGTAGTCAGTGGAATTAAGGGATGTTGACATGACTTGGATGGTGTTTGTAAAATCTCTTACCTTGGAAGTAGCCATAATGTGGGAACTTGTGGAAATGAAAGTTGTTCTTCTCGTAGAAATCGTAAGAAATGTAATACTGCATATCGGCCACAGGCTTCAAGCTGAGATCATCAGGGTCCAATGAATTCAATTCTGGAATGCTCATTGTCAGATTGTGTCCTGTACCAGTATTAAGTGCATTTACTTGCTAGAAAATAAATCATTAACCATTTTATGAATAACTTCCCACAGTAGTGAATGGAATTTATAAGAACAACATAAAAATAAGAAGGAATCCACAAAATCATACTATCCATTGATAAATGAGATTTTAAATATCAATCCATCAATACCTGATTTTAAATTAAAAATTAAAAATTACTCATTTTAAAGTCGTTTTCGTTTTAATTTTTTATTGAATTATATGTCTTACAGAGCTATCAAAATATTCTAGGCTTGATCTAACAAACAGTTTCTTAACAATCACAAATTGTTATAAAAATAAGCAAAATCTATTATTGCTTCTTCTATATTATCTGTAAAACATTCTTTATCACAAAAATGTTGATAAAATATTTACCAATCCTTCTCGATGCGATTCTTCCCAGGACGGATCACCCTCTGGTTCTTGTTCCATGGCTCCTTCATAGTGTAGTACAGCCACCTGCCGAGCCTTGGTGAATCGTTCATCACAATCCATCAACCCTCGAAAGCGAATCCAGTAATTATCTATCTCTTGGTCTGCATTTACAATGAAGTCAAAGCGCTCTCCGGCATATGTGACTAAAGAAACAGCTGAAAAACAGAAGGAAACATTCATAAAATTTACTTATCAAGGAGCAAAGACCATCAGTCAACAACCTTATCATTACAATTTATTAACATAAGTATTTTAAAAATCTGATAAGTTTGTGCTTATTTGTTCAAGTCCAAATTAAGTTAATGCGGTGAATCTAAAAATTAAGCTCCTTGTATTTCCCCAACATATATTTCTACTAAATGCATGTTGCAGAGAGTATTTAATATACTTTAATCCAGATAGGCCAGCTTAGGACAATTCTGAAGCTTCATGACTGAGTGAAATATATTGTCATATCTTAATTCAGAAACCCTCACTATATCCTCAGTATGCATCAGTTATTGAAGCTCAGTATAAGATTGCATTGGTAGGTTTACTCTACGTGGTTCAGTGAACGAATGTATTCAATTGCTCACAGGTTCGAGGCCAATTGCTATGTAAGCATGTAGAATATAGACTGACAGATAAAATCATTTTTCTTTGAAATAATCTAATTTACGTCATCATACTGTAGATTTCCATATATCATGTGTTAGAAACAAAATAATTTACCATTTTTTAGTTGATTCACTATTGCAGTACTGTCAGAATGCATGTATTGAAAAGACAAAATTCATTTTTGTTAATTTAGGTGTGTTTTATAATTTTTAATTGAAAATGTTTCATTTAATATTAAAATTACCTTCAACGGGTTCAACATCGTTTCCATCACTGCTGATAACGGTGATTGTATGATTGTCTATGCTCATTTCTATGGGACAGTTCAGGAACTCAGCATTTATGATTCGAAATCTATAACGGTAACCCTGCAATAGACAATTTATATTAGTATTTAAAAAAATCTTATTTCCTTAAATATTCATAAACAGTAACGAATTCCGTTTTCCAGATGTTATTGTTCAGCTTTAAATAATTATAAATCACAAATGGTGGAGCTTGATGGTTGAGAGTATTTTTATTTACAGAATTTGCAAGATATCGTATAATACAATATGTTTTGAGTTATTCTCAGTGGGCTAATAACTAATTAAAATAATCGTAAAGGTCCTGAATAATCTACAGTGATTTTCAATTATCTATTTTAATTTATCACCATAACACTTTCAATAACAGTAAATAAAGCAATAGCTACCTGTTCAACATTGAATACAGAAGCTGGCATGTAGAAGGGTTCTTGTCTCCAGAACTTTTGGAATCTGCCTCTTCCATTGACGAGAAGTGAGGGTGGTTTATTGGAGCCGTTGGAGTGGTGATGAGAGGTGAATGCAGATATTCCTAACTCATGAGTCCAATCCATTACGATCATTACATGATCAGATCTAAAATTAAAGTACAAGGTCTCATTTAACAAATGTTATCAAGAGTATCGGTAATACAACTATGGAAGAAATTTAGAAAAGTACTTATCGATGGCTTAATCTGCAAATCAGCCAACTCCGTTTTTTTAAATATTCAGGAACAACAAAAACTGTGGAGAATGTGTACATTACTGCTTGGGGTTACGGATTTAATTTTTTTTTTGTAAATTTTGTGATTTTTGTATGTGGTAAGAGGTAGATTAATAATTTCTAGGATAGATAGATTTGTCGATGAATGCTGCAAGTATCAAAATGAAAAATACTCGGATTAAAGAGTTTTTACTAAAATGACCCATCCTTGACTTTCATCCACATCGTGATAATCATTTGCTAATCTTTTAAAGTTTCTTTTCCAGCAACATTTGTTCTTTATTTTATAGCGTAAGTATTACATCACATTACGTATAATGTGGAAATATATTTTTCATCTGCTCTGATTAAAGATTTTTTACAACAGCATTGGTAACTTTTGCCCGAACGTTGATGATAATACTTGAACTAACCTGTCATAGTCAAACAACAGCTGGTCCTTTTCATCGGCTGGTTCCCTGACAACAAAAGCACCCAAGGCACCATCAGCTCTTTGCATACCAGCATGAGAGTGCCAAAAGTGAGTACCAGAATGAACCGCTTTCACTGTGTATCTGAAAGACGATGCGGCACTAACCGGACACTGGGTCACGAGAGGTGCACCATCCATGTATGGTGTGCCACGTTGATGATGCCCGTGCCAGTGGATGGTTGTGCCTTCTGACATCAGTGAGTTGAATAGATCCACTATCACTGTATCTCCCACGCATACCTGATGACATTCAAAAATACAAAAGATTATTAATAAAGATCATGGCTACCGCATTGTAGATTATAGAGGCAATACCACAAATATGTAAGAGACAACATGCTAAGAAGTTGTTTTCCTTTGGCTTTTCCACTTTTCAAAACTAACTGTACCCATGGATGACAAGCTAGGCACAAGCCTAAACTAGGTAAATTTCTTATTCATTCTGTTTATCACATTCACATCGTTCTTAGTGTTTGTTACTGCTGATGGAAGATGAGGAAAACTACATCGCTGTTTAGCAGTTAATGGAATAAACAATGAGGAAACTGTACAAATAGGTTCAAAACCAATGTCCTTAGTAGGTCAGAGTAATTATAAATAAATAGACAAGAAATGCAGTCCACAATGAGTTTGTGCATGCACCATTTGAACAAAAAAATGCATTTCAATAAAACTTGGTAATTTTTCATTAAAAACAGGAATCAACATGGTACACAAACTAGATAACAAAACATTCTCCACGTTCCACCGGTGTCAATAGAGCATTTTAATGGCCAATTCATTAACACTTACAAATACTATACCATTTAAAACAATACGATTGTTGCATGCAAGGTAACTAACATTCAATTGCTAAATAAGCATTTAAATGTTATTTTACAAATATTTGTGTCAACAAATTAACACGCCTGTGTGAACAAGTCTTAAAAGCAATTACAGAACACCCATTTCAAACTAATAATTTCTTGCTTGAATGGTTTTTGATAAAAATTATTCATCATCTTACTATCAATGAAATAAGCATTATTCCATCTCATATCAGTCATTCTGCAGATCCACTCTTTCTGTGGAAGATATGGCTAACACATAGCATTGTGTGTAAAAGATCTCAACAGTATAAATTCTCTATACACTTATCACATTCAGGGCTTGCATGCTAATCGGAAGATTGTTGAATGGTGCTTGCTATCATGGGAGCCTTTTTTATGGGGAAAATGAAATAAACTCTCTAGAATTTTCTACATGTAATGATATTTGTATCATTGAAACAAGTTTACTATAAAAATATAAGATACTTCTATAAAATAAAGAGCTGGAAGCTATAATTCAGATTTTTTTGTCTATACTGAAATACTTTTTAGACAAGGACGCCTTCCATTTATGGTGCAGCGTTGAAAACATTACATTATATGGAAAATTCATTCTTATAATCACAGTATTGATAATGAAATCACAACCAACATACGACTGACAAATCTAATTAATTTGTGCATTAAAATTCAATACAGTTACTCGTTTTTTTTTTAACTGAGTGTTATTGAGAAAATCACCTCTACAGCAGGTCCTGGCATCTTCCTGTTGACTACAGTAAGTGGCCTTCCAACTCCATCAGCAGGTATGCAATCTAGCCTGTCACAGTCGGTGGCATTATGAGGGCAATCAAAGCAAGCCTTGCTCATGGCCTGGTACCACTCCATCTCAAACTTGTATCGGCAGACCATCGGCTTGTTCCTTTCACAGGCTCTGTAGCATGGATGATTAGCGCCATCGGGCGGCTCTCCTTCATAATCTTCATCTTCTTCAGCGGCTATCGTAGTCAGGTCTTGTGGAAGAGTCGTCCAAAAGGATGATGGGGTTGTTGGCATTATTTCATCGGATATGAATGTTGTTGGAGCCTCTGTGAACTGTGCATCTGAAAGAATATCGCACATACATCTTTAATATCATATAACAACTATAATTCAGCAGGTATTTTTTCATTATTTTACCATGTCCTCTCCGAAAGCAGAACATATGGAGCCACACAGTGTGAAGATGTCCAATGCGGAAGTGGATTATATAGATATACACGAAGTGAATACATGTCTTGACAGATTATTTTTCACGAGAATTAATTGTGAAGCAACTGCTCAACTCAATGGACATTTTAAAACCCAGCAGATGTGGGAATCGACACCACATTTTCCAAATGCGAGGCGTGTACGCCAACATTACGGCTACCGGGGAGGAAATATCAGATTGGCTGACGACCGAGACTGAGAAAAGTATAAGACTGAGGATGTGATGTCAAATTAAATGGGTGCTACAAAAGAGTCACAACCGAAATTGTTTAGCATATTAAAAAATGCTGAATTGGTCTGATATGTTATATTTATAATTTATTTAAAATATTTTTTGTGTGATTGCTTATTTTTACAACATTATAATAATACAAACAATAACAGTGTGCGACTTGTTTATTTAACCTTGACTTTTTAGTTTTATTTATAAATAGATTTTCTAAAATGATGTCAAAACATACCTAAAGGCGATTGAACTTACTGCTAAAATAATATCCACCGAGAAAATGCTAAGTATTCGCAGCTATTGAAAACGAAACTAAGTAAAAGCCTATAAAAAGAGGAGAAACCAGATACCTTTGTGAAGAATGCAATTTGCCTCTTCATATACAGATAGATCGCCTAAATCAAAATAAATTTATTTTCACATGCCCACTCTGAACGTGAAACATATCGACTGTAGAAAGGAAAAAGGATGTAACCCTCAGTTTGTTTAAAATATATCTTTTTCGTTAATCACAAAGTATATATCGTACCTTAACTTATTACACTTTCTATCAAAAGGATGTAAGGCGCAAATGCCGAATCGATATTTACATTTTACTTTTAAGTTTGAATGAAGGAAGTCTTGCGAAATTTGTGACTGGGAAAAAGGACTTCCACCACATCAATTTGGTTTGGTTTTTTCTTAAATAATTAAATTAATATGAGATTGAGTACCATTGTAAGTATTAGTGCACTTTAACATTATATCTGTCTTACAATCTGACTTTGGCCCAAAATCAATAAATAAATGTTTTTCGTGTCTCCTGTAAAATTTGGTTTATGGTGGTTGCAACTTTGTTCCTTTACATATTATAGATTTTCACAATATGAAAATGTGACGTGCTATTTTTCTCTAAAATTACTTTATTTGAACGCGCGAACTTCGATTTCAGAGTGTGCGCGCTTTTTATATTCGCTAGTAAGATGTATATGGATAGTAATCACTTATTTTGTAAAACTAATTGGCCTAATCTTTACAAGACAATTATATACTCTTCTCTTCTAAAGAAACAGGACTTTACTTAAGGCACTTTCATACAGGGCCGTGCTGTGATGGTGTGCAAATTGTGCACCACATAAGGGCGCTCTAAAATGATGGGCGCCTGATATTTTTAACGCCAATGATATTCACATAATTGAAACAACTTTGCTATAAAAATAATACATTTTGCAAATGGCTAGATAATTAAACACGTGTAAGTTGTAAATCAGTGAAAATATGTAAACAGATTGTCAAAAAAAATGCACGAGGGCGCCTACGACCCAAGGCGCAACACTGGTTTAATAAGCCATTAAATACTTAATTAATGCGACATTGTTCTCTGAGCGAGGCTTTCTCAAGTAGTTTTTACTTATTAATAATTAAATTATTTACTCACCATTACTCTGTACGAAAAGCACAGTCGTTAAAATAAATGCGTAGCATGCCAAGTTTCGCAAGTTCGATGCCATGGTCGTAAGCTCTCTTCTGTAACAATAAAAAAACACATTATTAATTATTGAAATAATTTCATCATATTTTTTGATTGTAGGTTATCAACTGAGTCATATAAATTATGCCAAATCTGCAAATGTGCCTAATTCGTCGCCAAGTTATCTATTACTACGCCACTTTGTAACCATGTGCAACATCTATCACTAAACTTTTACAATTATGAAATTTATTAAAAAGTAATTATTTTACTAAAAAAATACAGCCTTCCGCAGATTCGTTGCCATATGTTACGATTTCAAAATGTGTTTGAATGATTAAATGAATTGCATTTAATATACCACGATGCGTACCTCGTTAACGCACTATAGTTTGTCAAATATACCCAAATATTTCACCTAAAAATTTGATAAACTCTATCATGTAGACGAAACCCGTGTTATATTGCATTAGATTTTTGTTTATTGTTAAGTAAAAATGTACTTATAAAAGTATTTAATTATCTATATTTAATTTAGATGTAAATACATGACATTTTTATGTATATAATAAACTGTCTTCCATACAATTAATGCAAGAATTTCTTTTTATTAACAAGTAATTTACTCATCACTATCTCATTATTTCAATAAACAACAACGTTTTCATGTTAAATTTGTGTTTGTCTTTCTAATAAGACAGTAACTGTCTTAATCAGTATTATTTGTTTGTTATTTCTTCTTATTACTCATTATACCATGTTCGACCCCAAAGTGGAGCACGCGGATCTACACAGCGTGAAGATATCCATTCCGAAAGTGAAGTATATGGATCTCCGCAATGTGAAGACGTATTGACTGATTATTTTCAACGAGAATTGTTTGTCAGACAATGGCTCGACCCAATAGGCATCCAGTCCCGCATTTTTGATTTTTTCGAAATCCGACAGATGTAGGAATCGAACCCGATTTCCCCGAATCACTAGGTGTGCACGATAATCTCTACGCTACTGAGAAGACTATAATAGTTGCTTATACCCAAAAACCATGACGTTGCACTATTTGTAAGGTAAACATTGACATTTAATTTACTTTTGTTTGGTTGGACATATAAGATTAAAATGTTGGGTATCTATTGATCCCCATATACGGCATTGATTCGGTTCGCTTGTGCGATATCATGTCGAACGTGGTGAAATAGTTCAGTACTCCACAACCATTGTGTCACAGCATACTAGCGTGCCAGTAGACGATGTTAGGTCTGCCGTGGCGCATTTTTCCGATATAAGAAAAAAATCAATGTCCATATTATAAAATATTTAGCGAAGATGCAACCGTAGAGAAGCAGATTTGTTTGCTTAGAACAACAACTATTTAAGTCATATATACATGCGTAGATTTTACCGTTTAATGCTTTTAACATTTTGATTGTCGCCCTAGGCTAACTCTTATTACGCCGTAAATGGTTAAACAACTACTGCAGTTCTAGAAACCCAATCCAACATCATTGTAATTAACGACTTATTTTAATGAATTATTTTTAGTAAAATCATTGCTTATAAATTTTATTAAAAACGTTCTAATTCAAAACAATAAATATTACAATAATATAATAGACATTTTAGATCACGTCAGAAATGCCACCACTATACTAACATTTGACCGCAAATGATTAATGTAATTTTCTTATATGTAAATTTTGCTAAATTTTTTACTTGTGTGCCGCAAAATTTTGAAAAATATTACGTGTGCCGTGGAAGATAAAAGGCTACAAAGCACTGAAACAGTTAATTCTACGTATTTTCAACTATAATAGTCTACAGTATATTTATATTCGCATGTGTATCCTTATAAAATTTTTTAAGGAAGCGGTTTCTAAGAATGTTTATCGCCTAGAAGGATCTTAAAGGCTTCAGAAGGTCGAAGACTATCACATTTACCACAAATATTAATAAATTGAAAGAAGTACCAAATTCTCTTTACATACATAAGTAAATGATAAGACTTATATACACAAGTAAATGATAAGACTTATATACATTCGTTAATGATGTAAGTTTTTCACTATCGGAAGTGGTATTAACATCCGGATACCCAATAAAAACTATTTAAAACTAGTTTAACAATAATATTTAATTATAATTCAACAGGTAACTTAGATTTTGATGAATATTTCGGTGTATAATAACAACGTTGTACTCGAAACATCTATCAACAAAACTAGTCTGCAGAATTATCGCTTAAAAACATTTTCTCGGTGGAAATGCATTTCACTAGTAGCCTAGAGGTTGACGTGCACGCCTCGTATCGAGGGAATGCGGGTTCGATTCCCACGTCCGTCTGGCTATTTTTTTTAAATCCAAAAATTCAGAAATGGATGACAATTAGATTGACCAATTGCCTGACAAACAATTCCCGTGTGTAATATAATAATTAAATAATAAGTGATGCCCTTTATTTTTGGTCATAAATTAGATTCGTCTTCCCGGTAGTGTAGAGGTTAGCATGCGCGCCAAGCAATCCGAAAAATGCGTGTTCGTTTCCCACATCTACCGAATCTTTTAAAATCTATAAATACAAAGATTGAACAATAATAATTGTATGAAAAAAAATTCTCGTGAAAAATAGTTTCTCAAAACATATCTTCACTTTCAGAGTGGATATCTTCACATTGTGTAGATCTGTATGTTCCACTTTTGAAACGAAGACTAAAATAGTTTTTAGTTTAAAGTTGTTTTAATAAAAAAAATAACCTCTTATAATGCAAATCAGCTGTTTAATTGACAATACATCCGATGTAAAAGTAAGTTAATTATATTTATTAGTTACTTTTTTCTGATCACTAAACTGTGACGGGCGGATGTTGCATATCGGATAATAATGAGTTAACTAAAGATATATTTTGGACATTGAAAATATTGTGTCAAGGTATAGAAAGTGTTACAGTATCATTTCCTTTATACAATCACATGTTACACAATAGGATAACACAATTTTGTAAACCAAATACGAGTTTGTTATAAAATATATAATTATGGCGAATTTAAACTTTACAAACCTGTTTATATAGATATTGTGTATACTGTAATTGAGGCTTATGTTATAAGTTAATATTTTATTAAAAACTATATCGTCGGCAATATTGCAGGAATACGTATCTTGATTTTTTAGCTTAAGTCACTTTTTATAGTGTTGTTTTATTTATTGCAATTTCTTGTATTATTAGTATATTTTTGCGTTGACACATATGTTTATTGAACATGTACAAATTATATGTTACTACTTAATGTGCCCACCATCTACCCGCCCCGTCCTTACACCTGGTCTTAATCAGGCGTA
>JAGVSQ010000574.1:16710-37544 GCA_022683975.1 Rhyacophila evoluta | reverse complement strand
AAAACTATATTTATTTTTGGTTTATTTTCATGCTACTTACTTTGCAATAGTGTGTGAAATTTGTAGAATCGTAATTCCAAAAGAGACTTTACTTCAGTTTCTAGGATTCCCAATTCTGAAATAATGGCTTTAGTTTTGGGTTAAAATTATAGGGGTTGAACAATTTTAGAGCTTTGGGCTTAACCATAATCGATAATTTATTTAAATACGAGTAATTAGTATTTAAATATAAAACCATGGGAAGTCTGTATAACTATTTCAATATAATAGCTTTCCTCTTATGTTCAATTGCATAGTATTTAAAAGTTTATTTAATACTTTTAGTTATGACAGATATGCATAATTAATTAATTATAAATACCTTTTCAAATGCTTCGTTATCTGTAAAGTTTTATTTTTATCTTTTGTGTATTTGTGTTCTAACTCCGACCCTGGCACGTATATACATTCAACGTAACCAAGTTATTCTAGTGAAATATGAATGATCATAAATTAACCATTATACGTAATGAAGCAGAGCATTTCTAGAATGTACAGGTTCCGTAATTTTTTTTTTGTACATAATATTTTGTTTCGTTTCTTGCTTACCACAGCTTTTACGTAGTGACTGACCAAAATTATGTACCCAATATTTCAGACCGATGCTTCTTAACTCTTAAATTTATACAACACATTATATTCTACAATGGTTGTGTAATAGGGGAGATAGCTAGAAAATTGTTTCATCAAATTTAGCCGAAGTAATGAAAATGTCTACAAATTAATACAAATAACATAAACTAAAACATGAAATAATGCATATTATCTATAATGTAATTATCTATTATAGTAAACAACTGTCACCGGTGGCGTAAAAATTAGCATGCGCCCTTTAGAGCTGAAGATTGCGGGCTCTATACCTCAGTCTTCTGGATTTAAAAAAATCGCAAGATGCGGCATTGGATGCCTAATTGATGGAGCAATTCGCCGACAATTTATCTGGAAATCCATTAACTTTATTGCTAAAACAATCATCTAACATAGTATAAAAAAACAAATACCAATAACTCTAAAAAGCTTTATTTGGGAGGAAAGGGAGCTTTTTACATTGTGTTAAATAACCGTGTGGGTTTAGGATCATGCTGAATTGAAATCGTGTCGAAATCACTATTTTAAATTATTTTGTTGCTTGATCTCTACATCATCTAAATATGTTCTCACATTTTAATAAATTCATAAATATCTCTTAAAACACAGACAGACTATTTTCATATTTTATAGGCTATTTTTCAATAATTTCATAATGCTTATGAACTGTTGCAATGATTTTGATGAACATATCCTAAAGATTTTTCGCTAATAGTCACAAAAATTTTATAAACCAACTGATATTTTTAAGATAAACATATTGTTACGAAACTTCTCTTTGGGAAGCTTTTTGAAAGAGTGAAAAATTGATATAATGAACATACAAGTCTGTACTCTAGAAGAATACTCTAATGACAGTTGATATCATCCATTTCCTGATGATTAAGCAACGCATTAGCTTCTCAAGAAGTCATGAAGTTTACTACCCTCTTCGTAAAATTTTCATTGTTATAATAATATTCAGCTTTGAATTTATTTCAGCCATAAATTACAAGTATTTTATATTATGTAGCTTATTTTTACAGTCTTGAATATTTTTATTATTCTTTGAAATATGTGATTCATAAAAACCAAGTGTTCATTTATTTTTGTGTTATTTTTATATCATAATTAATGAATTTTATTATATTAAACTGTTTTAATTAATCATATACTATATTTTTCAAAAGATAATGAGGCTTATATTTATTTTGTAGATATGTCATTTATTTTGATCGATGATTAAATTAAATTCTTCATAATCGAGTAGCAACTGAAATGGAATTATCCATATAAATAAAAATGTAAATTTTTGTTTGTTCAAAATCTTAAATCTCCGAAAGTTTTTTCTTGATTGCTTTGAAATGTTGACACAACGTTTCATTTGAATACGTGCGTGTTCTTATATAACTACTATTATATATATGTCACACCTGTGACAAATAAAAACATGCTTTTTTTTAAAACAGCGCTATTATTTTTAACCAGACTGAGCCACAGCAACGCATGGCCGGGTACAGCTAGTAATTTAATAAATAATTATTTCATATACAACATCAGGTATTTCACATTTAGTATAACGTTAAATGTGACTATTTCAATCATGTTGATTCAAGTAATCGTGCTTACTTAATACATAATTCATTTGTTGAATTACCATGAAAGATTTAAAAAACCAGAATATGTTCAGTAAAAATATGCCAGCTTCTTTTGAAATACCATCCCTACGGGTTCTCCATATCGTTATTCAGCCCACAGTTGAAGCTTTTTATTTACAAAAATACTCGTATATGTTGAATAGCTAAAATACAGCTTTTTATGTCACAAATTTACGTCTCAACTGACCACATCATTTTGACAGCGCTATAAATAACTAAAAGCTTCCATACTTTCAACGCCAGATTTCCTTTGTTCATCTTAGACACAAAATTACCTCGACATTAACTAACTTACCGTCCGGATAATAAAGTTGGAATATATTTAATATCTTTTTCACGTAATAAAGTTATTGGTCGCCATCTTTTATCGCATACTTTCCGTAAAAGAACTTTCCTATTGTGAGTAACTTCTTATGGTTTAGGCAATATTTCATTAAACATCGCCAAAGCCGAAAGGCGTTGTTAGTTAATGCTCGCTCGTTATATTTTTTTGTTATTTATTGACTCATTATCTGAAAGCTTCGTTTTTTTCTTTTTATAGTCGAATGAGTAGAGGAGAATGCACATTAAAAAGACAATTTACATGCACGCATTTTTATACATTAAAAAAAGCAAAATATACTCATACTTTTTAACTCTTTGTATCATACATATTTATTATTAATGTATTCAAAAAATCTCTCCAGTAGCGTAGGTGGTAAAGGACGCGCCTAGCAATCAGAGAAATGCGGGTGAGATTCTTTATCTGTCGAACCTTAAAAATCTAAAAATGCAGGACTGGATGTCCATTATGCCCACTATTGTCTGATAAACAATTCTTGAGAAAAAATAATCTATCAAGACGTCTTTGCGTTGCAGAGATTCATATACTTCACTTTCGGAGTCTTTATCTGCACACTCTGTATGCTCCACTTTGGGAGCGAACTTAGTTTACTTACTACTTAAGTAAAAAGTAATCAAGTCTAACTGGGAAAAGGCTGTCACGTATTAATCTGGCTCTTTAAATAATTATATTTCTAGTAAATTATGAGTACATATTGATTCCATTATTATCTCGGTAAATGGATAATCATTTTAAATAATAGTCTTAATAATGACATCACAATTGCTTAGGCTCTCAATTTACTATTGATATTTGATATATATTTTATACAATATATTATTTTCAAAATTTGTCGCATTACAATACATGGTAATTCAAACGTCAATAGATACTTCACTCTGTTGATTTTTTTTGATTTATTTCAATGTTTTAATGATGTGTCCTTGTAGCTGAGTTAGGTTTGGTTAAAGTATTTTAGGGCAGAATATATAAATTACGATACGCGAAATTTATTTTGACAGCGGTGCTTACAATTTTTCAAAACAATATAAATCCAATCTCACAATAAACTAATTTACCAAAATGACTGAAATTTAAGCATTCTGTCGTTACCAACACAGTTGCTACTGAAGCCATCATAAATTAATTTATTTTAATTACCTTTAAAATTATTTTACGTTAAAAAATTACAACGATTAAACCAAAAAGGTGTCGTTTATAGGCGTTCTCCCTTATATCTTCCTTAGAGGAAATTTACGACATATCTCTAAAGGAAACAATAAAATCTTTTGTCCATGAAATGAAATACAGTTTACACCCTCTTCATACCTTAACTAAAGACCCTGAGATGATTTATCTATAAGGGTATTATCGATTTTAGCATTACCTCTAAAACCAATATAATTTTGGTACTCGTCGGAACAAAGAGCTTCAGTCATTAATTATCGTACATTTTAAGGCGATAACTTTACTCAATGCATTATTTGGTAATACTATCATATATTTTTTCTATATATTTAAGCCACCAACTTAGTTTGCACAAACTTATATAACTAATTGGTTATATATTCCATACGTTACCAAACTAAGACATATGTTAAAATACAAACAAAAGAATCAATAAACTTTATGCGATTGTATTTAAATTAAACACTGCTGTTTGTCACATTGGCTTAGTTTCTGAATACGCATAAATACTATTTTTGTTATAATAGCAATAGTAATTTTTAGGGATATTTTTCAGGGATTTTAAGGATATCACCATAATTTATCAACTTATGTTTACTGTTTGTTTTGTAATATAACAAAATAATGATGAAATAATTGAACAAGGTAATAAACAAGCCAAAAAATTCTATAGCGCAGGATTTCAATTTTCAACTTTCAGTACCACTTTGCTTTTGACCACTGGTTTTTTCGTGTATCGAGACTATTTTTAAAGTTCATTTCGTTTGCAAATTCAAATTTTTTGGAATTTCAAAATTATATTTAAGTTTTCATTTGTTGTCATTTCAATAAAAAAATCGTTGAAATATTGGACTTCAATATTCATGCTTGATTGTCCATCATAATGTGTCATTTAGTGTATATATATTTATAAATATATATACTCACAGAAAATATTAAATATGGCACATTTATTATACCTCAGACTTACGAGACAAATACTGTTAATAGAGGTAAATAACGTCTGACAATAAGTATGAAATTTTGAGAAATTACTTGATCACACGTGGCTTAATTAATCATAAGTCTTACGAACTATGAAAATTGCTTCCAGTCTCACAATATTGATTATATGTATAAGAACGCAATAATATTTTAATCATTCATTATTCTAATATTAATTTGAGTAACCTATTTTAAAACAAGCTGTGAATGTCCTATTTTCTTTGTTTTATGCATGGTATGAAAAATAAATATATCTAGTTGAAATTGGTAGTGGAATATATGGTAAAATAATAAATGTAAATATTCTATATGTAACTTGTGCCTTGTATTAACAAGATAAAGAAGGCATTAAAAATAACCCTTATTGTCCCTCGCAAAGACATGTACACAACAAATTGGTTTCAAAGGGACGCTATTAATATTAAAGCAAAGGGATGACAACTTGACTTCCTTGGAATAATTTATTTTGGAGCTCATCCAGCCCTGGGTTATAAAACACTGATTTTTCTATATGTTATAAAACAAGTGATTAATATATCACCATACAAAAACTCCAAACATTATTCATAACGATCAGAAGAGTCAGGTTGTATTATAATTATTTATGTTACTTATACTTTCCGTAAACTGTAACATTGTACCGTAGAAATTATAACAGATTTTTTTATTCTATTCCAAATTATATTTTATATCATCCTACAAAAGTGAAAAATAGTATCCGAAGTTGTCCGCTTTAATCACTTTCTACATATTGCTTTTACAGTTGTCGTTATAAGTGCTTAATTAACGGAAGAATCAAAGCAATTACTTTGTCTAGTGCACACTACCATTATTTTTTCAAAAAATCTTATTTTTAGCAATCACAATTATTTTATCAAAAGCGCTTCACATCAGTTGTGCCACAGTATGTGACTAAAAAAATAAACGAATGGTAGGCTAGTTATAATAATTAGAGATGAAGATTTTGGGAAAGCTTTGGAATACTTTGAATGTTGTTGCTAAAGCTTTATCAAGATTATTATTTGATTTATAATTAATAAAAAATTGTTCGGTCTGTTTTTATATCTGTCAATTGTAATATTTATTTCAATATTTAAACGATATAACTAAGCTAAATTGTATATACAACTAACAGTAGTAAACATAATCAAAAAATATTTCGTCGTGAAATGATAAAATATTTCTTGAAAATACAAATGTAGAACTAAGTATATCAGTGTTCTTATAAGACCTAAGAAACATCCTTCTTCGCTGTCTCGAAATTCAATTCCCTCAGGGCATCCGCCAGTAATAAAGCCTACCCTATAAAGTGAAACAAAGTCGCAGAGCAATGTGTAATGTCATTTGACCTTTCCCAGAACATTATGACAGCTATCCTGCTCATACATTTGAATAAAGAGAAAGGATATAGTTATTACTACTACGCAACAGCCCAAACTATGTTATATTTTAACGCAGCGTTTCTCATTTTGTGCTCTGAGAATTGAGACCTGAAAACAATTTAAACATCTGTTATATAACACTGACACTTACATAAAAGAATATATTAATCAAGAACGCATTTCTACCAAATTACTTGATTGTGTATGTGTCATAATATATCATAATTAATTTAACTGTCGCTTCGTTAGCCGAGTTTGTAAGCACAGTTACTTTGGAATCGGAGATTGAGAGTTTAAATCCTGCAGCTGGATAAGATTTTAGTATAAATAATAAATGTAACTCAATATTCAAGTTGATAAATGCAAGAGATTAACTTCTATAATAGTTTACTTAGTACTGAGTCTTTGTAAATTTAAACCTTTTATAAGAAAATATCGGATTGAATGCCTAATGAATTACACGATGTCGTTTTTTTAGTTTATTGAATTCAATTTTGTGAATTATGTTTTATCGTTAATCAGCATGTATGTGTTATTATATTAGAACCTTTTTTCAAAGCTTAAAAAAAATCAAAACTAGAGAAAATAACGAATATTGTTACTTTCAATGTTCATTCCAACATTTTATAATGAATTTATTGTACACTCGTTTTTTAAATTCTCAAACTAAAATAAAATTTAGCATTTCATTATACAGCAACAATGAAATGTCTATGGCAAGTTATACCCATTTAGTAAGAAAAATCAACAGACAGAAAAGTGACAACTCCAATACATCTTGTCACAAACTAACTCCTTTAGATCTCGCATAATACACCATCTAGGAGATTCACAAAAATATATATTTTGAGATAGTAAAATTTACTAGCTTGTGAACAAACAGATCTCTAAACAGAACACGCAGACATGCATGTTGAGCCTGTTTTTACGTTAAATTTGTACACTTGATATAATGCAAGATTCTCTTGATTTAAATTTTCAAATAGTTATAACTCAGTGTCTTCATTATTTACCAGAATTAATGTTAGTCTACTTACAATACAATGACACTCAAATTCTTCAAAAAAAAAAATAGAATTTCAACAAAAACATATATACAATATAGGTTTAAAGTAATATATTAATTACATTCAGTATATAATAAGTGACTTAATCGGTATAAAAAAATCTTCTAAATTAACACTGGACTGTAGTCATGTAGACTTCTAGCAACAATTCTACAACTTAAATATCTACGACGAAATATTTACAATTGTTCTACGCAGTCTCTAGAAGACGTAAATTGTATCAGTATAAGGTTAATGGTGTCATGTATTTCCTACGCCGTAGCGACTAAGTACATAAATTCAGAGGATGTGTTAAAATCACAATGGTATATAATTTATGTTCTTAATAATAATTTGTTTGTCATGATAATATAATGCAAGAACATATGTGTTTGGTGAGACCTTTCGAAAAATTTATCAAAGTAATTAAATATATTTTTTATAATTAAACGACATTCTAATCTACATAATAATATTTTGATTTAAATGTAGTTTTTGTAATTCATTTGAATATTGCACAGTAATGTGTTTTAAAATATAGTAATTAAATTTATTTAGTGGCGCCGATCGAAATCATACAAAACATACAGATACAATTACATAATAAGCACAGTTTTAACAGTTGAAAATATTCTTTATCAACTCATTATATATACCGTGTTCACTCCAAATGTGGATCATTTATTTTTTTACATCGTGAATAAAGCTTCTACATAAGTGAAGTATATGAATCAATTCAATGTGAGAACAGCATATTATTGCACAAAATATATTTCAGGCTATTGAGTATCCACTTATGCATATTTGAATATTTTTAAATCGTTAGCAGTTTTAAGAATCGAGCACATAATCCATGAAAATGAAGCGTGCACGTCAAATAAAATTTTAATGAAGATGACGACACTTTTGAGTCTCCCTCAGTAGACACAATTTTTCCATCCCAACACTTGCAGACCAGTGCTCTATGTATCACAAAATTTTTATTATCCACCATTTGTCTAAATCAAATCTAAATTATGTACATTAAAAATTCTTCGTGTTTTATATCCGCTAATGGAAATTTAAAAGAGATAATGGCTAGTGTTATAATTTTTAATTCGTCAGTTTTTTGTCATCTTTTTACTTATGTTACAATCACAAGTCCACTTGCTGTCATTAAAGTGTGAAAATAATAATCGTTACTTTTCTATGGGCCAGTGTAATATGACATAAAATAACCATTTAACTAATAATGTGTATTGCTGATCAACTTCTGTATTTACTTGAAATAGTATAAGGCGACATGCTAATAATACAATGGAGTTTAATATGAAAAGAATATTACAATTTTCCAGCTGAAATAAATGATAAATAATAAGTAATGAGTGGCTCATTTTGATTCGATTAAAATTTATATTCGATTTCACTGAAAGTTTTTCCGGGAAATTTTTCTCGGTGCAAAACTTCTAACCCCTTTAATTTTCCCTTGAATCCAATAAAAACTTATCCGAAAAGCGAATACGTATGTATACTTTATCGTCGCCTTCAAAACTTACGGCCCGTTGATTTTCCCGGAAAATGGCGATAATATTTGAATTCAATCTGAGAAATAATGCACTCCGCGCCAGAAGTAATTTGCGACAGATGGCGTGAATTGCCATCGATTTGTAAAGCACTACCTTCAAAAGTGGAAAGCATTTTCTACGCCTCCAGGTAGTAAGCACTTAGATTTTTTATTATGATATACAATGTGCCATTTATTTTATAAATCTATTTGTAATAACATAAACATTTAAGGCGATATTTTTTTAATTACTGATATCATATTCTGAAAATAGTTACTAAAATAAACTGTTTATAAGAATAAAATTGGCCCTTGAGAATTGACATTCTAGGATAAAAATATTCAAATGCCTCATTATACTCTGCATGTTTTAAATTATCATATAAATCGAGTGAGATAATTAAATTCACACTGGATCGATATTTTTCTCTTAAAATATAAATGCGTTATCTAGTTATATTATAGCTCTGAGTGAAAACTTGTAATAAACAAGTTTCACTATCTGTCTCTTGGCTCACATCACTTTTTATGGACTCAATTGAAGTTCAAAGATGCATTATAAGACATGACGTACCTTATTTCTTAATGGTGATTCCACAAACCCTGAACGAATAACCGATCATATCAAAAATAAAAAAAACTATTACAATTTTCAATGTGGTGCGGCTTAGTTCAGTTTTTGAAAACTGGTCAGCTGAGTTTGTAATAATAAAAATATGCAAACAAATGTAGACTTTAAAAAAATACGGAGTTAATTTTATTGGAAGATGGTATGAGATATATTGGGGGTCTCAAAAGCTATTTTACTAGTATCAAAAGAGCTTTATGTAAATAAGCCATAAATACCAAAAAGTTTAGCGTAATTTTATCAATAAAAGATTATTTTTAATTATAATTTTTTACGGTTATTTAAACCCCCCGATTTACATTTTCCTTTCAATGAAATTTTTTTCGGTTCTTTCAAAAGAATAAAATTGGGCTTTTGCTGTATAATTTCGTTTTTTTACTTCTATTTAGATTCAGAACATGAGTGATGTATACTTATGTACTTTGTTGACCACCATCAAAAACAATGTGTCGTAGTTAACTTACCTTCAACACAATAGATCTGAATACTCCACACGCGGAGTAAAAACTGAATTTTAATATTTACGTGTATATATTTAACCAAATCTCATTTTACTATAGGATATGTGAAACTTCAAAACGTGGAGACTACAATAACATATCATTTATTAGACATACAGTTTTGTATTCTGTTTTATTTTTTTAATTTTTGAACTCGTCACCTCCAATCTTGCATATCAACTTATCCATCGGATCTCAATATGTCTGTCAAGATATTCATTATATTATTGTATATATAAACTCACAGGTGTAACGGAAATGTTTAAATATATTCCTTTTAGCAGTAAATTGTAGAATGCGTATTTTTGTTTTCTTTGTTTAGAATTAATGTATTTTATTTAAAAATTTCTTTATGTAAAATACAATACACAGTGATTAAACGTTTAAATTCCAAAATTTTAATTAAACTTCCTTTTGAGATTTGCGACGTACTGTGCTAGCAAACTAATCTTGTCACCTGGCGTGTTAATGTGAAGGTGGTTATTTGCAAACTACTTCTCTGTAATAATATACATTGAAAACGCAACGAAGCCTTTATCAGCGACTTAATTAGTTTCTGATTGGATGGCTCCGATCCCAAGACAAAGTTTTGGGTTTTCGCATTAAGCGAGCAACATCGTTTGCGGCTGTGATACCGCACCAAGTGTTGCCAGTAAACTCTTGTAATTGAATCGCGAGAAATAAACGAAATTTATCGGATTTATAATTAGTTAATTCGTTATTCATTACAGGTACTTTTTGTGATGTTACGCCACTGGCGGAAATGGTGTGCCGTGTATAACACTTCGTAAAACTTTGTTTCGCACTGTGTAAATGTAAAAAGAACCAAACTTTAGATTAAATCTTTTCAATTATCTATACGTGACTTTTATTTCGGATTAGATTACGTCTATATTATAAAGCAGAAAATTCGTGTACATTTCTTTCTGGCACAAGAACTTTAGCAGAGTTAAAAAAATTACATATCACTCTGATTACTATTTATATGCTAATCGTATTTCTTTCAACTTTTAAAATCATCACCAATAATCAACAAAAGACTAAAAACGTCGTATACAGCCAAGTATTAAAATAAATTTGTAATACAAAATGGGTTTGAATCTATCACAGGCGACGCCGAGTAATAAAGCTTGTATTATAAATACAATATATCTGAGAGCCAGTGCTAGAATTGCCTATTTCAGATATTGGTAATTTTATTAGTAATTTAAAGAACTTTAATATTCATTATTTTAATATAGTGCTGAGTAATTGTCCGTCTTGCGCGCGTTAATATATATTATAAAACAACTCGACATTCATGATAGTTACAGACGTATGTAACATATTAAATGACAATATGTGGTTTAAAAAATGCTTAAAATACGAATTATTTAATTCAACTGGATTAGATTAAATAAATTAATTGTTTTATTTTTAAAAAAGCATTAGTAAGCAATAACACTCCGGTGATGGATTAGAAAGCGCGCGCGTTTTGATTCTGAAGACCGAGATGTAATACTTCAAAACCCGCATCTACATAAAGTTTTTTTTAATACAATCATGTGGACTGGACTATAAACTATAGATGGGTTGAACGTCGGGCTAACAACAAATTCTTATGAAAAAAATCTGCAAATTAAGTTTTTGCATGTGAAAAATAAGGGAAATTGCGGAAATATTAATAACCTTTCACCAATTCCATGACAATACCAATGGTTAATTATTGGATTTTGTTAACCATAAGATATCTATCCCACAATTTTTCGATCAAATCAAAGCGCGATTGACGTTTTAAAGAAACAAATTAACATTTAGCATGAATTTAAATACTCACATTGCATATACAACATCTTTCCTGATTACAAGTTTATTGAAAAACGTTTTATTTTATACTTTAAAAGTTATCAATTGTTTCGTTCCATTATTCTTTTTAGAAGACTTATGTTTGCTAATTAAAATATTAATCGTTTTCTGCTTGGATTTTTATTAATATTTTATTGTATGAGTCTTTGCCCATAAAACCTTAGAATTGGTTTTATTTAGTGTATTTTTTGTTTATAAATAAACAATACATGGATACAAAATAATACAACAATACATTCGTACATTTATTTAAAAAAAAAACTGTAAAAGTGGCATTTTGATAATTATTATATTATAACTTAAAATAGACGAGGTCAAAAATTTATTTGTAGTTAAATTAAGTTTTATTTAAACTGCAAACCCGAAAACATTTAAGCCACATGGATGTATTGCAGTTGTTATTTTTGAAAATTGATATAATTCGGGTAACAAAAAACAGCGATTACCTCTATATTTCTGATTTAATGTCTTCGTCTTATTAAAGTACTCGTATTGATGTTTTCGAAGCATTATATTCAATAAAATGAAAAATTTCAATATGTGGCTTGGACGTCTCCTGCCTAACTACATCAAATTGATCTACAATATTGTATAATTAATTTCCAAAGAGTTGTTCAAAAACTTTTCTATTTAATTATTTTCATTTTGAGAATCCAATCTGACATATCGGATTTCAATAAAATGAAAGACTTTCTTACTGAAACCATATATTTCTCTCTTCGAAACAATTCTTTCAAAATTTTAAGCGACGAGCAAAAACATTAACTATTCTACTATTTCATTATGTTTTTATTTTGTCACGAGTTATTTAATCCAATATTTTGAGCGTGTTGTAGTCTTCTTTTTGTGGAGAGCAAATTGGTTGATAATTATGTTTGACACATCAATCATTTGTGTCAAAAAAAACTAATTCAACTCCAACACGTCAGCCGTACTCTATCTTAGAGAACATAAGACCTCAACCATTTGCTTAAAACATCTTACACGTTTTGTATTGAAATATATATAAAAAACTTAGCTTATATGTTTTTTTTTTATTTAACGTGATGAGTATATTCGATCTATAGTTTAGTTAAAAGTATTTTTTGTATATGGTTTTCTTGGCTACAAGTTTTAAGTAAACTTGAAGAGCAAATGTTTCGCACTTACAATAGTCAATATAAATTAAACTTAAATACCGTTTATGTATCAAAAGAAAAATCAAACACGAAAAATACTTTTGTACTTTTCGTGTTTGACTACTTTAAATATTTACAGTCATGACTAAGCACGCCATATCGATATTCTTGATTAATCTACATACAGTTCAAATCTGTTTATAACGAATACTGAAGTAACGAAATTTTCAGTTTAACATATATTTTTACTGCCGCGAATAAACGCTCATACAACATAAACAAAAAAATCGATTTAACGAAGTAGTAATTTCAGTATAACTAGCTCTTTCTCTCTTTGTTTAACTGTCTCCCCGGCTTTTATCGGAAATATGCGTATCATGTGTAGACGACAGGCCTGTGTTATTGTTAGAGTGTACCTATCTACCGATATGAATGTTATTATGATTCTCAAACTTTTTGCGTGTTTTCAAATTTCCTTTTGTGTTCTAATTCCACACTGTATAAACCTGCTTTCAAACACGTTGAATAAAAACGACGTCAATTCACACTCAAAGAAAAATTAAGAATGTTGGAGGAAATAGACTTCGGGAAGAAGAAAAATGACGTGGCCAAAAGGTATTACAGTGTGATGACAGAGTCGATAAGGCAACTTCCATGTAGCTTCTAGGTGTGCGATGACGAAATATCTCCATAAATGGGCCTCTAATTAATGAAAAAGCTTTACAACTTGCTACGTTTAAAGTTTAATTCTCTAAGCATTTTATTTCAAAGCTTAAACATAAAGCATTTTCAAGCAAATTTTTCCTTCATTCATTTTAAAGAATTTTCAGTATAACGAAACAAAAGAGATAGTGTCACGATCTTCGTTATAACGGGATCGAATCTGTATAGTCATCGTCCCTATGTGCCTATGTAGATCTTGATATTCTCAAATAAAATCCCCCTAACGGCTGTTATTATTTTTGATTTGCTTTGCTAATTTCAGACACTGAGAGCCAGTGCCACGCCGTGTATAAAAGACGTCTTTCTGGAAAAAAACATACCTTCTCCTCCAAAAATTATATTGAATTATGACATGAACACACGGAACTTTTAAGCCTTTCTATGCTTGTGGTGCAGTTGTTTTAATTATGTAAATATATCACGCATATAAAATACTGACGAGTTTATTTTATTTTCCTTATAAAATAGACGCCCGTCATATTCAGGCGCCCTTGTACGGTGCACAATCTCTACAATAGCATGGCTCAACCTTACTAAGAGCTAGTACAAATATTTCCAGTTCATCCTGCAATGGGATCTTCAGTATACAATTTCTTTTTCGTATCTCCTTCCATGTCTCTATTTTTACAACAAATCTTATGCTATATTTTATGTATGGTGTAATCAAATTGCTTTAAGTTCTACGAAATTATAAATGATTTAAATTCCAACGGTTAAATTGTAAATACAATTGAATGTTCAAGACATATTTTCATATCACTTTGCTATAATTAACACGAATGATATTAAATAAATTCAAAACTAATAAAAACCACATGTTTTTTAACATATCGACTCTGTTTAGCCAAAATGCATTAACATTTACAACAACGATACTCTGAATGAGGTGTGATTCTTTTTTCTTACACGCAAATTTGGTAGATCCCTCTTTTTTTAAATCTAATTAACTAGAATTTCGATAAAAAAATCGGCATGACTTCTTCTGCCAGAACGTTTATTTAGTTATGTACATCATGATTCTGAAAATAAAATCACTTTTCAAAAAACTGAAAGTCTGAATGTCTTTTGCCTAAGCATCGTTGACATTGGAGCTTAATGAAACACACATAAAGTTCAATAACTAGTCCATTCTAAGTAAGTCAAGATAAAATTATATAATATATTTCAATATGGACCATATGTATTGTCTTACAGATTAAATGGTATTTTTTTTTTTAAATCATTTTGTAGTCTACTAAGTTTACTTTATTCATCTGTATTGGATTCATACAAATTGTGTAAGAAAGTACGATCCGAGAAAATAAACTAGATTCATTGATTTGCCTGACTACTTTAAGCAAATGTATTATAGCTCCAAAGAAAGCAAAGCTAACTGAAAAAGTTCAGAAAGATGAAAACTTTTGAAGGAAAGCAAAACTTGTTTTTCTCTTGGTAATCCTGTTCTTAAGTTAAACATTGTTTACTTTTCCACTGAAACAGAGTATAGTCAGCAATAGTCATGTATAATACCTGATGTATTATATATACTAATACAGACGAGTGACTTTGATAATCTAACTTCGTAAATAATTTAACCATACCAATCAGTTCTACTTACACTGTGCTATGTTAAGTTAGGTTTAAACTTCTTCATATTCATCATCGACACGGGTTGATAGATTCTTGGCTTAAGATTAATCTATAGTAGCGTAAACTGTGAAGTGCCAGACTATTTTTTTATTAAGTAGTAATATTCTAGGTTTTTTGTCTTTTGATTTGCAGTTCATCATCAGTGCTGGTGAATGGTTAAAAACAAATTATTTTAGAGCATCTAACGCCTCAACAACGAGTTGAAATTATTAAAATATTTTATTTTGATAATTGTTCAATATTTGGCAAAAAAAGCATCATGAGTGACAAGGCACATTTCAAATCGGCTGGCTTTATTAATAAACATACTAACCGCTATTGGGGCACTGAAACTCTTCAATACCTCTTACTGATGATCTCTCCTTTAACATGTTGATTAACTTTCTTTTGCCCACTGGCATAGCTACATATTCAGCGACCTTGTTTTTTACTTTCGACCTGACCTTGCACCGCCTGCGATTTGTGCCCCTGGAGCAGTTCACTCCAACTGCTTCTCGGTAGCAAGCTTTTTCATCGGCTTGGAACATAAAACGCAGCCTATAACCGTATGGGTTCCATTTATTACTGGTCATTATTTTACCAAAATAAGTTGAAAGAAGGCATTTGAATTTTGTGTCATTAGACGATGCCAAATTCACTGCAAAATGGTGAAAATATTGCGTGCAAAAAATGACGACAAATTTTTATATGTCATCTCATTTTGGGACAACCTTTACGTAGATCCATATGTCTAACATTCGAAGCAGACGTGGTTAAAAATATGCAAGTCTGCGTCAATAGAAAACGCAAAGAATATTTTGGATAATCATCTTTTCATATAAAGATTTTAGATGACGATATATAATATTTTTGACCACTTCAATAT
Source organism: Rhyacophila evoluta (assembly GCA_022683975.1). NCBI lineage: Eukaryota > Metazoa > Arthropoda > Insecta > Trichoptera > Rhyacophilidae > Rhyacophila > Rhyacophila evoluta. The sequence continues at coordinate 21,507 of JAGVSQ010000574.1, read as the reverse complement.
GAATAATATAGCTGGTGTTCCTGTTCGTTTCTTCATCTACCCGCTTTGTGGAAAGATTTATGTAGTTAAAAGGATTTCTTCGTAGTTGTCTTTCTCTCCCGCTGTGGAGAAGACGGGGGATAACCATTATAAAAACTTCCAAGAAGTTTTTCATTGCTATCTAAGAAAAATAACCAAATATTATATATATACGCTTTATTTCGTTGAGGCACTTTTATATGCATAAATAATATGCCGGTGTACGCACATATTACATTTATATAATAATTAAATCAAAATAAAGCTGACTACAAATATATTACATGTACAAAAAAGCCAGAAATATTGTATGGTAAAAGTTATGCAAAATCTATTATCCATTAATCACGCCTACATTCGACATGCCTTCAGTCAAGAATTTTTCAAAATTTCTTCTTAAAATAATTATTGATAATATCAATAATTCTATTTCATCTACAACTCAGTGCTGATGCGAATGTGGTAAATATTCTGTTGAATTGAAAGATGATTAAATTCCGGCACTCGCTTTTATATTTAGTCATATTAATATTGTATTGTATGTACTGTTAAGGTGCAAAATAAAATCTTTAGTAGCATTATTCTTCCAGGAGTTCCATTACTAAACTTTGCTGATAACAACGGTCGATTTCAGGAAATTCTTCTTAGACAGTCTTTTAGAGGTTTAAACATATTTTTTTTATTTTTTAGTATTTTTTCAATAATAAATAAAAGCTTTTTTTATTTTTTTTATCTATTTAATCCTATTTCATCCATGTAAATGCACAAAATTTGATATGGTAAAAATAATTAAATTTGTATGATTTATTTTTTTAAATAAGAATTCAATGTAATAGATTGTTAAATTATATTGAAATTCTTAAATAAAAAATATCGTTAAAGTTTGTGAAATCTATCTGTCCCTAATGATGGGCAACTAAAACTGCCATCTATGCCACGTCTTGAGAACTATGTAATACTGCTTATAAGAAAACTCGCTACGAGTCGGTTAGTGACATCTATCTTATTCTTAACCTTATTCTCGGCGAAACATATTTTATCAATGTTCTTGGTTTTTGCAAGGAAAATTCGGCTTGACATCAAGGAACACAATCGATTGCTAATTTGAAATATTCAAACTCTTGCAGAAATCACTTTTTTATGAATTAAATTAAATTTATCTCCCCGGTTAGCGTAGTTGATAGTTGGTAGCGTGCGCGCTTAGCAATCCGGAGAATGCGGGTTCGATTCCTCAACTGGTCGGATTTTTTAAATCTGAAAATGCAGGACTTGCTGACAAACGATTCTCGTGAAAAATAATCTGTCAAGACGTCTTCACATTGCGAAGATCCATACTCTCTACTTTCGGAGTGGATTTCTTCACACTGTGTGGATCCATATGCTCTGCTTTGGAAGCTTTGGTATAATATATATATATTATACATGGCTTATTTGATTGACTCGTAAAAAAAAATTCCAAAACAATGGCCCGTGGAGGAGTCGAACCTCCAACCCCCGTTCTAGAATAAGGCCGGTGCTCTTACCTATTGAGCTAACGGGCCGCGATAGTTTTTGAAATGTTTTACATTTATTTACATTTTTTTAAATAGTTACCAACATAAAAAATAGTTTAATATAAAATGATATTAACATTTAATTTTCGATTGGTTTAAAATGACCAGCTGCGACTTGGAGTTAGTGCCATTGAATTTGTTACTTTAATTATTGACATATTCATGTGGATGTATGAAATATACAATAACCATTGGGTAAAAAAAACGTAAAGATTAAAAAATCGGTAATTTTTGGTCGTAATCTCTAGACTTAGAAAAGGGATGCATAATACATGCCATCACAATAAATTCATGTCGGTGACGCCTTTAATTAGCGCATAACCTTTGGAATACGTCAGTGGAATACGTCAGTGGAATAAGTCGGTGAGTCATTCCAAAATGACTCCCGAAACATTAAAAATCAGGTTGTTGCCGTAATAAAAATAATGATGACGTCATATCGATGGGTGTGGCAAACAAGAAAGAAACTGCTCGAAATTATTTCTATACGACTATTAAAACTTTATTTTCTTTCATATTTCAATTTCAAATAAAATGCCGTAAGTTTTAATGAACGATTATTCTAAAAATGAAATATTGAAGTATTGCCATGGCAACAGCAATGCTCCATGCTAGCCATAACAATGGATGCAGGCCGGATACAACATACATATTTTTATGATTGTGTGCTATGTAAATGGATATTCGAAGAATATATTATGAAATTACTTGAATCTGGTGTGTTTTATTTTAAAGTTCCTTCTTGTAATGTAGGATTCATGTATTTCCTTTAATTGTAAAAATATTTTTTAAATTTTTCTTCAAATATATTTTTTTACATAAACATTACAGATTCCACAAAAAGAGTAAACTTGGTATACGTTTTTTTAATCACTTGTCTGAACTAAAATTTAAAATGACGAAAACGTATTTTTATTCTGAAAGAAAAATATTTTTCATAGTTAATGTTCCAGGTAAAAATAATAAAATCGAATGTTTGGTGTTGTTTCGATGCGCGCGCATCGTGTCAGCCATTTTGGCGTTGGCGGTAGTGTTTCCGTTGCGAGAACCCAAACCGGCCAAATTGTGCGGGACGCCATTAGCACGCCATCGACTACACTGTGCTGTCATTGCTAAGCTTTTTGGAAGCAAATAATCGACTTATTCCATTGTTTTAGTGTTTCAAGCGATCCAGAAACTCCATTCAACATGTCTGACGAAAAGAAAGTAAGTATATCCTTTAATAATTGTATATACGCAATATTTAGACTATTCAGTTTAACACAGCCGGGAAAATGCTTGTTTCTTGCCGCAAACGAATTAGTTCGCTGTAATGTAAACTTGTCTTGAAATAAACACATTCCCTCGATAGTTGAATAAGCCATACCTTATTCTTCCCCAGTTTCGTGGCTACAGACGGTATTATTTTGTATAACTGCGTATGTTTGTGCCGGTAATTTTATATAATTTTACAAGGTTTTGCCGACTATGATGTTTTTTTGAATTATTGGTGACGCAGTGAAATTGAATACAAGTAATTAATGTTAGTTGAAATTATTTTATTTTAGGGAGAAAGTGAACACATCAACTTGAAGGTTTTAGGCCAGGACAATGCTATAGTTCAATTCAAGATTAAAAAACACACACCCCTCAGAAAATTGATGAACGCATACTGTGACAGAGCGGTAAGTCACATCCAATATCATTTATCCGAATAATCAATAATAATTCAGGTGTATAAGTGCAATATGTGTGTATGTACTGCAGTTCTGACATATGATGCTAACGAGAAATGTGTATATGGTATAGGCAATGTCAAATTTCACAATGCGCGAACGTGCTCTTGTGACTAATTCCACCATTTGGATTCTGTCTGTATACTAGATTTGGGTAGTAATTCTATTCTGACTTCAATATTATTGTAAAATAAATGAAAAGACTCATAAAAACTTGTGAAACAATTGTAGCAGCTTATGAACAGTATAATTCTCGATAATCTTGCATTATTTGGCTGCTTTTTTCCACTTTTATTCTCCATATGGTATGGTGCATATCTACAATATTAGTGTGATATTACTTGTTGAGGTTTATTTAATTTGTGTGGATTGCTTGTAAACATTTGTGCTTAATTGTACCATTCTTAACCCTTTGAGGAGTATGGTTGTCCATATGGCTTGTCACATTAATTTCAAAGCAATTCTTTTATTTTTATATAAAATGTTAAAATTTCTTTTAATGTAAATACTAGATAGATCTATTAATGATAAGTGGAAGTCATTATAAATATGTCGTTTATTTTTAGACTAGAAAAGAATACATAAACATTTCCAAAAAGGGTTAACTTCATTATTGTAAAATTTTCCTTACACTTTTTCAATAATTATGTTATATAAAGAAACAAACGATTATTTATATTGTTATTCATAGAAATAAATAAGACTCCACCTAAATCAGTCCTATGTGTTCAAATTTGTTCTCAAGTGTGCCTTTGAATCCAAAATGGGAGTTTCCACATGTGTGTGCACACATTCTTACATCTTAATTTGGAATAACTTTTCGGTTTATTTTGTTCATTGTTTGGAAATAGAAGAGCATTGTTTACAAATCGGCATATCCAATTCGATTGAATTGATACCAGTGAAAGATTGTAGTGTTATAAAGGTTGTGCATAAAAAATTAACTCATTAATGAAAGGGTTAATGTATGTAAAAATTCATTTAATCTCCAATTACTTTACATATAATAACATACAAACATTTTGTTTGTTTACAATTTGAAAAGTTTCAGTAAATGTAGAAAGGAAAACTAGTGGGCTTTTTATTGAACATAATAAGCATAGAAAAAAAGTTTTTTTATCCTTTAAAGAAAGTAGGTATAAGTGCATACTTATGGTGATCTCTAAAAATGCTATTGCTAATATACTAACATATGTGAGGCACAAACACCTTGATTTAATGATTTTGAGCCAAGTCAAAACATTACATAGGCACAACCTTAAAGTGCATGAAGACTAAAACTGGTGTTTTATTTACTCAATATGATATTAATTAAATGAGTTATTCAAGAAAAAATAAAAAAATTGATTAGGTGGAATTGATCAGCGGAAACAAACATCTTATGTATATTTACCCTGAATAGTGCTTATCCAAAATGTGTGGAGGTCATCATTTGATTAATTAATTAAAATTAACTTTCTATAAAAGCTCAACTTTGCTGTCTGTTTAGATAAGTTAAATAATATTTATGA